>OY101440.1:73193875-73408387 GCA_956483585.1 Gymnocheta viridis
AAAATTCACTAAAATCCAAATTTTTTTATTAAAAATCCAACTGTTAAGATTTGTGACAATTGGGTGTCTTAGGGGAACATAAAATCTATAAAATCCATTCATTTTTTCTCGCCCAGGTATGTCCAGTAGCTGGGAATTCATCCTCTAGAGAAATTCCAAATTTGAAAATTCACTAAAATCCAAATTTTTTTATTAAAAATCTAACTGTTAAGATTTCTGACAATTGGGTGTCTTAGGGGAGCATAAAATCTATAAAATCCATTCATTTTTTCTCGCCCAGGTATGTCCAGTAGCTGGGAATTCATCCTCTAGAGAAATTCCAAATTTGAAAATTCACTAAAATCCAAATTTTTTTATTAAAAATCCAACTGTTAAGATTTCTGACAATTGGGTGTCTTAGGGGAGCATAAAATCTATAAAATCCATTAATTTTTTCTCGCCCAGGTATGTCCAGTAGCTGGGAATTCATCCTCTAGAGAAATTCCAAATTTGAAAATTCACTAAAATCCAAATTTTTTTAATTAAAAATCCAACTGTTAAGATTTCTGACAATTGGGTGTCTTAGGGGAGCATAAAATCTATAAAATCCATTCATTTTTTCTCGCCCAGGTATGTCCAGTAGCTGGGAATTCATCCTCTAGAGAAATTCCAAATTTGAAAATTCACTAAAATCCAAATTTTTTTATTAAAAATCCAACTGTTAAGATTTCTGACAATTGGGTGTCTTAGGGGAGCATAAAATCTATAAAATACATTCATTTTTTCTCGCCCAGGTATGTCCAGTAGCTGGGAATTCATCCTCTAGAGAAATTCCAAATTTGAAAATTCACTAAAATCCAAATTTTTTTTATTAAAAATCCAACTGTTAAGATTTCTGACAATTGGGTGTCTTAGGGGAGCATAAAATCCATTCATTTTTTCTCGCCCAGGTATGTCCAGTAGTTGGGAATTCATACTCTAGAGAAATTCCAAATTTGAAAATTCACTAAAATCCAAATTTTTTTATTAAAAATCCAACTGTTAAGATTTCTGACAATTGGGTTTCTTAGGGGAGCATAAAATCTATAAAATCCATTCATTTTTTCTCGCCCAGGTATGTCCAGTAGCTGGGAATTCATCCTCTAGAGAAATTTCAAATTTGAAAATTCACTAAAATCCAAATTTTTCTTTAAAAAATCCAACCGTTAAGATTTCTGACAATTGGGTGTCTTAGGGGAGCATAAAATCTATAAAATCCATTCATTTTATCTCGCCCAGGTATGTCCAGTAGCTGGGAATTCATCCTCTAGAGAAATTCCAAATTTGAAAATTCATTAAAATCCAAATTTTTTTATTAAAAATCCAACTGTTAAGATTTCTGACAATTGGGTGTCTTAGGGGAGCATAAAATCTATAAAATCCATTCATTTTTTCTCGCCCAGGTATGTCCAGTAGCTGGGAATTCATCCTCTAGAGAAATTCCAAATTTGAAAATTCACTAAAATCCAAATTTTTTTTATTAAAAATCCAACTGTTAAGATTTCTGACAATTGGGTGTCTTAGGGGAGCATTAAATCTATAAAATCCATTAATTTTTTCTCGCCCAGGTATGTCCAGTAGCTAGGAATTCATCCTCAAGAGAAATTCCAAATTTTAAAATTCACTAAAATCCAAATTTTTTTTATTAAAAATCCAACTGTTAAGATTTCTGACAATTGGGTGTCTTAGGGGAGCATAAATTCTATAAAATCCATTCATTTTTACTCGCACAGGTATGTCCAGTAGCTGGGAATTCATCCTCTAGAGAAATTCCAAATTTGAAAATTCACTAAAATCCAAATTTTTTTTATTAAAAATCCAACTGTTAAGATTTCTGACAATTGTGTGTCTTAGGGGAGCATAAAATCTATAAAATCCATTCATTTTTTCTCGCCCAGGTATGTCCAGTAGCTGGGAATTCATCCTCTAGAGAAATTCCAAATTTGAAAATTCACTAAAATCCAAATTTTTTTAATTAAAAATCCAATTGTTAAGATTTCTGACAATTGGGTGTCTTAGGGGAGCATAAAATCTTTAAAATCCATTAATTTTTTCTCCCCAGGTATGTCCAGTAGCTGGGAATTCATCCTCTAGAGAAATTCCAAATATGAAAGTTCACTAAAATCCAATTTTTTTTAATTAAAAATCCAACTGTTAAGATTTCTGACAATTGGGTGTCTTAGGGGAGCATAAAATCTATAAAATCTATTCATTTTTTCTCGCCCAGGTATGTCCAGTAGCTGGGAATTCATCCTCTAGAGAAATTCCAAATTTGAAAATTCACTAAAATGCAAATTTTTTTTATTAAAAATCCAACTGTTAAGATTTCTGACAATTGAGTGTCTTAGGGGAACATAAAATCTATAAAATCCATTAATTTTTTCTCGCCCAGTAGCTGGGAATTCATCCTCTAGAGAAATTCCAAATTTGAAAATTCACTAAAATCCAAATTTTTTTTATTAAAAATCCAACTGTTAAGATTTCTGACAATTGGGTGTCTTAGGGGAGCATAAAATCTATAAAATCCATTAATTTTTTCTCGCCCAGGTATGTCCAGTAGCTGGGAATTCATCCTCTAGAGAAATACCAAATTTGAAAATTCATTAAAATCCAAATTTTTTTTATTAAAAATCCAACTGTTAAGATTTCTGACAATTGGGTGTCTTAGGGGAGCATAAAATCTATAAAATCCATTCATTTTTTCTCGCCCAGGTATGTCCAGTAGCTGGGAATTCATCCTCTAGAGAAATTCCAAATTTGAAAATTCACTAAAATCCAAATTTTTTTATTAAAAATCCAACTGTTAAGATTTCTGACAATTGGGTGTCTTAGGGGAGCATAAAATCTATAAAATCCATTCATTTTTTCTCGCCCAGGTATGTCCAGTAGCTGGGAATTCATCCTCTAGAGAAATTCCAAATTTGAAAATTCACTAAAATCCAAATTTTTTTATTAAAAATCCAACTGTTAAGATTTCTGACAATTGGGTGTCTTAGGGGAGCATAAAATCTATAAAATCCATTCATTTTTTCTCGCCCAGGTATGTCCAGTAGCTGGGAATTCATCCTCTAGAGAAATTCCAAATTTGAAAATTCACTAAAATCCAAATTTTTTTATTAAAAATCCAACTGTTAAGATTTCTGACAATTGGGTGTCTTAGGGGAGCATAAAATCTATAAAATCCATTCATTTTTTCTCGCCCAGGTATGTCCAGCAGCTGGGAATTCATCCTCTAGAGAAATTCCAAATTTGAAAATTTACTAAAATCCAAATTTTTTTTATTAAAAATCCAACTGTTAAGATTTCTGACAATTGGGTGTCTTAGGGGAGCATAAAATCTATAAAATCCATTCATTTTTTCTCGCCCAGGTATGTCCAGTAGCTGGGAATTCATCCTCTAGAGAAATTCCAAATTTGAAAATTCACTAAAATCCAAATTTTTTTATTAAAAATCCAACTGTTAAGATTTCTGACAATTGGGTGTCTTAGGGGAGCATAAAATCTATAAAATACATTCATTTTTTCTCGCCCAGGTATGTCCAGTAGCTGGGAATTCATCCTCTAGAGAAATTCCAAATTTGAAAATTCACTAAAATCCAATTTTTTTTATTAAAAATCCAACTGTTAAGATTTCTGACAATTGGGTGTCTTAGGGGAGCATAAAATCTATAAAATCCATTCATTTTTTCTCGCCCAGGTATGTCCAGTAGCTGGGAATTCATACTCTAGAGAAATTCCAAATTTGAAAATTCACTAAAATCCAAATTTTTTTATTAAAAATCCAACTGTTAAGATTTCTGACAATTGGGTGTCTTAGGGGAGCATAAAATCTATAAAATCCATTCATTTTTTCTCGCCCAGGTATGTCCAGCAGCTGGGAATTCATCCTCTAGAGAAATTCCAAATTTGAAAATTCACTAAAATCCAAATTTTTTTTATTAAAAATCCAACTGTTAAGATTTCTGACAATTGGGTGTCTTAGGGGAGCATAAAATCTATAAAATCCATTCATTTTTTCTCGCCCAGGTATGTCCAGTAGCTGGGAATTCCATCCTCTAGAGAAATTCCAAATTTGAAAATTCACTAAAATCCAAATTTTTTTTATGAAAAATCCAACTGTTAAGATTTCTGACAATTGGGTGTCTTAGGGGAGCATAAAATCTTTAAAATCCATTAATTTTTTCTCGCCCAGGTATGTCCAGTAGCTGGGAATTCATACTCTAGAGAAATTCCAAATTTGAAAATTCACTAAAATCCAAATTTTTTTTATTAAAAATCCAACTGTTAAGATTTCTGACAATTGGGTGTCTTAGGGGAGCATAAAATCCATTCATTTTTTCTCGCCCAGGTATGTCCAGTAGTTGGGAATTCATACTCTAGAGAAATTCCAAATTTGAAAATTCACTAAAATCCAAATTTTTTTTATTAAAAATCCAACTGTTAAGATTTTTGACAATTGGGTGTCTTAGGGGAGCATAAAATCTATAAAATCCTTCATTTTTTCTCGCCCAGGTATGTCCAGTAGCTGGGAATTCATCCTCTAGAGAAATTCCAAATTTGAAAATTCACTAAAATCCAAATTTTTTTTATTAAAAATCCAACTGTTAAGATTTCTGACAATTGGGTGTCTTAGGGGAGTATAAAATCTATAAAATCCATTCATTTTTTCTCGCCCAGGTATGTCCAGTAGCTGGGAATTCGTCCTCTAGAGAAATTCCAAATTTGAAAATTCACTAAAATCCAAATTTTTTTTATTAAAAATCCAACTGTTAAGATTTCTGACCATTGGGTGTCTTAGGGGAGCATAAAATCTATAAAATCCATTCATTTTTTCTCGCCCAGGTATGTCCAGTAGCTGGGAATTCATCCTCTAGAGAAATTCCAAATTTGAAAATTCACTAAAATCCAAATTTTTCTTTAAAAATCCAACCGTTAAGATTTCTGACAATTGGGTGTCTTAGGGGAGCATAAAATCTATAAAATCCATTCATTTTTTCTCGCCCAGGTATGTCCAGTAGCTGGGAATTCATCCTCTAGGTAAATTCCAAATTTGAAAATTCACTAAAATCCAAATTTTTTTAATTAAAAATCCAACCGTTAAGATTTCTGACAATTGGGTGTCTTAGGGGAGCATAAAATCTATAAAATCCATTCATTTTTTCTCGCCCAGGTATGTCCAGTAGCTGGGAATTCATCCTCTAGAGAAATTCCAAATTTGAAAATTCACTAAAATCCAAATTTTTTTATTAAAAATCCAACTGTTAAGATTTCTGACAATTGGGTGTCTTAGGGGAGCATAAAATCTATAAAATGCATTCATTTTTTCTCGCCCAGGTATGTCCAGTAGTTGGGAATTCATACTCTAGAGAAATTCCAAATTTGAAAATTCACTAAAATCCAAATTTTTTTATTAAAAATCCAACTGTTAAGATTTGTGACAATTGGGTGTCTTAGGGGAGCATAAAATCTATAAAATCCATTCATTTTTTCTCGCCCAGGTATGTCCAGTAGCTGGGAATTCATCCTCTAGAGAAATTCCAAATTTGAAAATTCACTAAAATCCAAATTTTTTTATTAAAAATCTAACTGTTAAGATTTCTGACAATTGGGTGTCTTAGGGGAGCATAAAATCTATAAAATCCATTCATTTTTTCTCGCCCAGGTATGTCCAGTAGCTGGGAATTCATCCTCTAGAGAAATTCCAAATTTGAAAATTCACTAAAATCCAAATTTTTTTATTAAAAATCCAACTGTTAAGATTTCTGACAATTGGGTGTCTTAGGGGAGCATAAAATCTATAAAATCCATTAATTTTTTCTCGCCCAGGTATGTCCAGTAGCTGGGAATTCATCCTCTAGAGAAATTCCAAATTTGAAAATTCACTAAAATCCAAATTTTTTTAATTAAAAATCCAACTGTTAAGATTTCTGACAATTGGGTGTCTTAGGGGAGCATAAAATCTATAAAATCCATTCATTTTTTCTCGCCCAGGTATGTCCAGTAGCTGGGAATTCATCCTCTAGAGAAATTCCAAATTTGAAAATTCACTAAAATCCAAATTTTTTTATTAAAAATCCAACTGTTAAGATTTCTGACAATTGGGTGTCTTAGGGGAGCATAAAATCTATAAAATACATTCATTTTTTCTCGCCCAGGTATGTCCAGTAGCTGGGAATTCATCCTCTAGAGAAATTCCAAATTTGAAAATTCACTAAAATCCAAATTTTTTTTATTAAAAATCCAACTGTTAAGATTTCTGACAATTGGGTGTCTTAGGGGAGCATAAAATCCATTCATTTTTTCTCGCCCAGGTATGTCCAGTAGTTGGGAATTCATACTCTAGAGAAATTCCAAATTTGAAAATTCACTAAAATCCAAATTTTTTTATTAAAAATCCAACTGTTAAGATTTCTGACAATTGGGTTTCTTAGGGGAGCATAAAATCTATAAAATCCATTCATTTTTTCTCGCCCAGGTATGTCCAGTAGCTGGGAATTCATCCTCTAGAGAAATTCCAAATTTGAAAATTCATTAAAATCCAAATTTTTTTATTAAAAATCCAACTGTTAAGATTTCTGACAATTGGGTGTCTTAGGGGAGCATAAAATCTATAAAATCCATTCATTTTTTCTCGCCCAGGTATGTCCAGTAGCTGGGAATTCATCCTCTAGAGAAATTCCAAATTTGAAAATTCACTAAAATCCAAATTTTTTTTATTAAAAATCCAACTGTTAAGATTTCTGACAATTGGGTGTCTTAGGGGAGCATTAAATCTATAAAATCCATTAATTTTTTCTCGCCCAGGTATGTCCAGTAGCTAGGAATTCATCCTCAAGAGAAATTCCAAATTTTAAAATTCACTAAAATCCAAATTTTTTTTATTAAAAATCCAACTGTTAAGATTTCTGACAATTGGGTGTCTTAGGGGAGCATAAATTCTATAAAATCCATTCATTTTTACTCGCACAGGTATGTCCAGTAGCTGGGAATTCATCCTCTAGAGAAATTCCAAATTTGAAAATTCACTAAAATCCAAATTTTTTTTATTAAAAATCCAACTGTTAAGATTTCTGACAATTGTGTGTCTTAGGGGAGCATAAAATCTATAAAATCCATTCATTTTTCTCGCCCAGGTATGTCCAGTAGCTGGGAATTCATCCTCTAGAGAAATTCCAAATTTGAAAATTCACTAAAATCCAAATTTTTTTAATTAAAAATCCAATTGTTAAGATTTCTGACAATTGGGTGTCTTAGGGGAGCATAAAATCTTTAAAATCCATTAATTTTTTCTCCCCAGGTATGTCCAGTAGCTGGGAATTCATCCTCTAGAGAAATTCCAAATATGAAAGTTCACTAAAATCCAAATTTTTTTAATTAAAAATCCAACTGTTAAGATTTCTGACAATTGGGTGTCTTAGGGGAGCATAAAATCTATAAAATCTATTCATTTTTTCTCGCCCAGGTATGTCCAGTAGCTGGGAATTCATCCTCTAGAGAAATTCCAAATTTGAAAATTCACTAAAATGCAAATTTTTTTTATTAAAAATCCAACTGTTAAGATTTCTGACAATTGAGTGTCTTAGGGGAACATAAAATCTATAAAATCCATTAATTTTTTCTCGCCCAGTAGCTGGGAATTCATCCTCTAGAGAAATTCCAAATTTGAAAATTCACTAAAATCCAAATTTTTTTTATTAAAAATCCAACTGTTAAGATTTCTGACAATTGGGTGTCTTAGGGGAGCATAAAATCTATAAAATCCATTAATTTTTTCTCGCCCAGGTATGTCCAGTAGCTGGGAATTCATCCTCTAGAGAAATACCAAATTTGAAAATTCATTAAAATCCAAATTTTTTTTATTAAAAATCCAACTGTTAAGATTTCTGACAATTGGGTGTCTTAGGGGAGCATAAAATCTATAAAATCCATTCATTTTTTCTCGCCCAGGTATGTCCAGTAGCTGGGAATTCATCCTCTAGAGAAATTCCAAATTTGAAAATTCACTAAAATCCAAATTTTTTTATTAAAAATCCAACTGTTAAGATTTCTGACAATTGGGTGTCTTAGGGGAGCATAAAATCTATAAAATCCATTCATTTTTTCTCGCCCAGGTATGTCCAGTAGCTGGGAATTCATCCTCTAGAGAAATTCCAAATTTGAAAATTCACTAAAATCCAAATTTTTTTGTTAAAAATCCAACTGTTAAGATTTCTGACAGTTGGGTGTCTTAGGGGAGCATAAAATCTATAAAATCCATTCATTTTTTCTCGCCCAGGTATGTCCAGCAGCTGGGAATTCATCCTCTAGAGAAATTCCAAATTTGAAAATTTACTAAAATCCAAATTTTTTTTATTAAAAATCCAACTGTTAAGATTTCTGACAATTGGGTGTCTTAGGGGAGCATAAAATCTATAAAATCCATTCATTTTTTCTCGCCCAGGTATGTCCAGTAGCTGGGAATTCATCCTCTAGAGAAATTCCAAATTTGAAAATTCACTAAAATCCAAATTTTTTTATTAAAAATCCAACTGTTAAGATTTCTGACAATTGGGTGTCTTAGGGGAGCATAAAATCTATAAAATACATTCATTTTTTCTCGCCCAGGTATGTCCAGTAGCTGGGAATTCATCCTCTAGAGAAATTCCAAATTTGAAAATTCACTAAAATCCAATTTTTTTTATTAAAAATCCAACTGTTAAGATTTCTGACAATTGGGTGTCTTAGGGGAGCATAAAATCTATAAAATCCATTCATTTTTTCTCGCCCAGGTATGTCCAGTAGCTGGGAATTCATACTCTAGAGAAATTCCAAATTTGAAAATTCACTAAAATCCAAATTTTTTTATTAAAAATCCAACTGTTAAGATTTCTGACAATTGGGTGTCTTAGGGGAGCATAAAATCTATAAAATCCATTCATTTTTTCTCGCCCAGGTATGTCCAGCAGCTGGGAATTCATCCTCTAGAGAAATTCCAAATTTGAAAATTCACTAAAATCCAAATTTTTTTTATTAAAAATCCAACTGTTAAGATTTCTGACAATTGGGTGTCTTAGGGGAGCATAAAATCTATAAAATCCATTCATTTTTTCTCGCCCAGGTATGTCCAGTAGCTGGGAATTCCATCCTCTAGAGAAATTCCAAATTTGAAAATTCACTAAAATCCAAATTTTTTTTATGAAAAATCCAACTGTTAAGATTTCTGACAATTGGGTGTCTTAGGGGAGCATAAAATCTTTAAAATCCATTAATTTTTTCTCGCCCAGGTATGTCCAGTAGCTGGGAATTCATACTCTAGAGAAATTCCAAATTTGAAAATTCACTAAAATCCAAATTTTTTTTATTAAAAATCCAACTGTTAAGATTTCTGACAATTGGGTGTCTTAGGGGAGCATAAAATCCATTCATTTTTTCTCGCCCAGGTATGTCCAGTAGTTGGGAATTCATACTCTAGAGAAATTCCAAATTTGAAAATTCACTAAAATCCAAATTTTTTTTATTAAAAATCCAACTGTTAAGATTTTTGACAATTGGGTGTCTTAGGGGAGCATAAAATCTATAAAATCCTTCATTTTTTCTCGCCCAGGTATGTCCAGTAGCTGGGAATTCATCCTCTAGAGAAATTCCAAATTTGAAAATTCACTAAAATCCAAATTTTTTTTATTAAAAATCCAACTGTTAAGATTTCTGACAATTGGGTGTCTTAGGGGAGTATAAAATCTATAAAATCCATTCATTTTTTCTCGCCCAGGTATGTCCAGTAGCTGGGAATTCGTCCTCTAGAGAAATTCCAAATTTGAAAATTCACTAAAATCCAAATTTTTTTTATTAAAAATCCAACTGTTAAGATTTCTGACCATTGGGTGTCTTAGGGGAGCATAAAATCTATAAAATCCATTCATTTTTTCTCGCCCAGGTATGTCCAGTAGCTGGGAATTCATCCTCTAGAGAAATTCCAAATTTGAAAATTCACTAAAATCCAAATTTTTCTTTAAAAATCCAACCGTTAAGATTTCTGACAATTGGGTGTCTTAGGGGAGCATAAAATCTATAAAATCCATTCATTTTTTCTCGCCCAGGTATGTCCAGTAGCTGGGAATTCATCCTCTAGGTAAATTCCAAATTTGAAAATTCACTAAAATCCAAATTTTTTTAATTAAAAATCCAACCGTTAAGATTTCTGACAATTGGGTGTCTTAGGGGAGCATAAAATCTATAAAATCCATTCATTTTTTCTCGCCCAGGTATGTCCAGTAGCTGGGAATTCATCCTCTAGAGAAATTCCAAATTTGAAAATTCACTAAAATCCAAATTTTTTTATTAAAAATCCAACTGTTAAGATTTCTGACAATTGGGTGTCTTAGGGGAGCATAAAATCTATAAAATGCATTCATTTTTTCTCGCCCAGGTATGTCCAGTAGTTGGGAATTCATACTCTAGAGAAATTCCAAATTTGAAAATTCACTAAAATCCAAATTTTTTTATTAAAAATCCAACTGTTAAGATTTGTGACAATTGGGTGTCTTAGGGGAGCATAAAATCTATAAAATCCATTCATTTTTTCTCGCCCAGGTATGTCCAGTAGCTGGGAATTCATCCTCTAGAGAAATTCCAAATTTGAAAATTCACTAAAATCCAAATTTTTTTATTAAAAATCTAACTGTTAAGATTTCTGACAATTGGGTGTCTTAGGGGAGCATAAAATCTATAAAATCCATTCATTTTTTCTCGCCCAGGTATGTCCAGTAGCTGGGAATTCATCCTCTAGAGAAATTCCAAATTTGAAAATTCACTAAAATCCAAATTTTTTTATTAAAAATCCAACTGTTAAGATTTCTGACAATTGGGTGTCTTAGGGGAGCATAAAATCTATAAAATCCATTAATTTTTTCTCGCCCAGGTATGTCCAGTAGCTGGGAATTCATCCTCTAGAGAAATTCCAAATTTGAAAATTCACTAAAATCCAAATTTTTTTAATTAAAAATCCAACTGTTAAGATTTCTGACAATTGGGTGTCTTAGGGGAGCATAAAATCTATAAAATCCATTCATTTTTTCTCGCCCAGGTATGTCCAGTAGCTGGGAATTCATCCTCTAGAGAAATTCCAAATTTGAAAATTCACTAAAATCCAAATTTTTTTATTAAAAATCCAACTGTTAAGATTTCTGACAATTGGGTGTCTTAGGGGAGCATAAAATCTATAAAATACATTCATTTTTTCTCGCCCAGGTATGTCCAGTAGCTGGGAATTCATCCTCTAGAGAAATTCCAAATTTGAAAATTCACTAAAATCCAAATTTTTTTTATTAAAAATCCAACTGTTAAGATTTCTGACAATTGGGTGTCTTAGGGGAGCATAAAATCCATTCATTTTTTCTCGCCCAGGTATGTCCAGTAGTTGGGAATTCATACTCTAGAGAAATTCCAAATTTGAAAATTCACTAAAATCCAAATTTTTTTATTAAAAATCCAACTGTTAAGATTTCTGACAATTGGGTTTCTTAGGGGAGCATAAAATCTATAAAATCCATTCATTTTTTCTCGCCCAGGTATGTCCAGTAGCTGGGAATTCATCCTCTAGAGAAATTTCAAATTTGAAAATTCACTAAAATCCAAATTTTTCTTTAAAAAATCCAACCGTTAAGATTTCTGACAATTGGGTGTCTTAGGGGAGCATAAAATCTATAAAATCCATTCATTTTATCTCGCCCAGGTATGTCCAGTAGCTGGGAATTCATCCTCTAGAGAAATTCCAAATTTGAAAATTCATTAAAATCCAAATTTTTTTATTAAAAATCCAACTGTTAAGATTTCTGACAATTGGGTGTCTTAGGGGAGCATAAAATCTATAAAATCCATTCATTTTTTCTCGCCCAGGTATGTCCAGTAGCTGGGAATTCATCCTCTAGAGAAATTCCAAATTTGAAAATTCACTAAAATCCAAATTTTTTTTATTAAAAATCCAACTGTTAAGATTTCTGACAATTGGGTGTCTTAGGGGAGCATTAAATCTATAAAATCCATTAATTTTTTCTCGCCCAGGTATGTCCAGTAGCTAGGAATTCATCCTCAAGAGAAATTCCAAATTTTAAAATTCACTAAAATCCAAATTTTTTTTATTAAAAATCCAACTGTTAAGATTTCTGACAATTGGGTGTCTTAGGGGAGCATAAATTCTATAAAATCCATTCATTTTTACTCGCACAGGTATGTCCAGTAGCTGGGAATTCATCCTCTAGAGAAATTCCAAATTTGAAAATTCACTAAAATCCAAATTTTTTTTATTAAAAATCCAACTGTTAAGATTTCTGACAATTGTGTGTCTTAGGGGAGCATAAAATCTATAAAATCCATTCATTTTTTCTCGCCCAGGTATGTCCAGTAGCTGGGAATTCATCCTCTAGAGAAATTCCAAATTTGAAAATTCACTAAAATCCAAATTTTTTTAATTAAAAATCCAATTGTTAAGATTTCTGACAATTGGGTGTCTTAGGGGAGCATAAAATCTTTAAAATCCATTAATTTTTTCTCCCCAGGTATGTCCAGTAGCTGGGAATTCATCCTCTAGAGAAATTCCAAATATGAAAGTTCACTAAAATCCAAATTTTTTTAATTAAAAATCCAACTGTTAAGATTTCTGACAATTGGGTGTCTTAGGGGAGCATAAAATCTATAAAATCTATTCATTTTTTCTCGCCCAGGTATGTCCAGTAGCTGGGAATTCATCCTCTAGAGAAATTCCAAATTTGAAAATTCACTAAAATGCAAATTTTTTTTATTAAAAATCCAACTGTTAAGATTTCTGACAATTGAGTGTCTTAGGGGAACATAAAATCTATAAAATCCATTAATTTTTTCTCGCCCAGTAGCTGGGAATTCATCCTCTAGAGAAATTCCAAATTTGAAAATTCACTAAAATCCAAATTTTTTTTATTAAAAATCCAACTGTTAAGATTTCTGACAATTGGGTGTCTTAGGGGAGCATAAAATCTATAAAATCCATTAATTTTTTCTCGCCCAGGTATGTCCAGTAGCTGGGAATTCATCCTCTAGAGAAATACCAAATTTGAAAATTCATTAAAATCCAAATTTTTTTTATTAAAAATCCAACTGTTAAGATTTCTGACAATTGGGTGTCTTAGGGGAGCATAAAATCTATAAAATCCATTCATTTTTTCTCGCCCAGGTATGTCCAGTAGCTGGGAATTCATCCTCTAGAGAAATTCCAAATTTGAAAATTCACTAAAATCCAAATTTTTTTATTAAAAATCCAACTGTTAAGATTTCTGACAATTGGGTGTCTTAGGGGAGCATAAAATCTATAAAATCCATTCATTTTTTCTCGCCCAGGTATGTCCAGTAGCTGGGAATTCATCCTCTAGAGAAATTCCAAATTTGAAAATTCACTAAAATCCAAATTTTTTTGTTAAAAATCCAACTGTTAAGATTTCTGACAGTTGGGTGTCTTAGGGGAGCATAAAATCTATAAAATCCATTCATTTTTTCTCGCCCAGGTATGTCCAGCAGCTGGGAATTCATCCTCTAGAGAAATTCCAAATTTGAAAATTTACTAAAATCCAAATTTTTTTTATTAAAAATCCAACTGTTAAGATTTCTGACAATTGGGTGTCTTAGGGGAGCATAAAATCTATAAAATCCATTCATTTTTTCTCGCCCAGGTATGTCCAGTAGCTGGGAATTCATCCTCTAGAGAAATTCCAAATTTGAAAATTCACTAAAATCCAAATTTTTTTATTAAAAATCCAACTGTTAAGATTTCTGACAATTGGGTGTCTTAGGGGAGCATAAAATCTATAAAATACATTCATTTTTTCTCGCCCAGGTATGTCCAGTAGCTGGGAATTCATCCTCTAGAGAAATTCCAAATTTGAAAATTCACTAAAATCCAATTTTTTTTATTAAAAATCCAACTGTTAAGATTTCTGACAATTGGGTGTCTTAGGGGAGCATAAAATCTATAAAATCCATTCATTTTTTCTCGCCCAGGTATGTCCAGTAGCTGGGAATTCATACTCTAGAGAAATTCCAAATTTGAAAATTCACTAAAATCCAAATTTTTTTATTAAAAATCCAACTGTTAAGATTTCTGACAATTGGGTGTCTTAGGGGAGCATAAAATCTATAAAATCCAATCATTTTTTCTCGCCCAGGTATGTCCAGCAGCTGGGAATTCATCCTCTAGAGAAATTCCAAATTTGAAAATTCACTAAAATCCAAATTTTTTTTATTAAAATCCAACTGTTAAGATGTCTGACAATTGGGTGTCATAGGGGAGCATAAAATCTATAAAATCCATTCATTTTTTCTCGCCCAGGTATGTCCAGTAGCTGGGAATTCCATCCTCTAGAGAAATTCCAAATTTGAAAATTCACTAAAATCCAAATTTTTTTTTATTAAAAATCCAACTGTTAAGATTTCTGACAATTGGGTGTCTTAGGGGAGCATAAAATCCATTCATTTTTTCTCGCCCAGGTATGTCCAGTAGTTGGGAATTCATACTCTAGAGAAATTCCAAATTTGAAAATTCACTAAAATCCAAATTTTTTTATTAAAAATCCAACTGTTAAGATTTTTGACAATTGGGTGTCTTAGGGGAGCATAAAATCTATAAAATCCTTCATTTTTTCTCGCCCAGATATGTCCAGTAGCTGGGAATTCATCCTCTAGAGAAATTCCAAATTTGAAAATTCACTAAAATCCAAATTTTTTTTATTAAAAATCCAACTGTTAAGATTTCTGACAATTGGGTATCTTAGGGGAGTATAAAATCTATAAAATCCATTCATTTTTTCTCGCCCAGGTATGTCCAGTAGCTGGGAATTCGTCCTCTAGAGAAATTCCAAATTTGAAAATTCACTAAAATCCAAATTTTTTTTATTAAAAATCCAACTGTTAAGATTTCTGACCATTGGGTGTCTTAGGGGAGCATAAAATCTATAAAATCCATTTATTTTTTCTCGCCCATGTATGTCCAGTAGCTGGGAATTCATCCTCTAGAGAAATTCCAAATTTGAAAATTCACTAAAATCCAAATTTTTCTTTAAAAATCCAACCGTTAAGATTTCTGACAATTGGGTGTCTTAGGGGAGCATAAAATCTATAAAATCCATTCATTTTTTCTCGCCCAGGTATGTCCAGTAGCTGGGAATTCATCCTCTAGGTAAATTCCAAATTTGAAAATTCACTAAAATCCAAATTTTTTTAATTAAAAATCCAACCGTTAAGATTTCTGACAATTGGGTGTCTTAGGGGAGCATAAAATCTATAAAATCCATCCTAGGTAAATTCCAAATTTGAAAATTCACTAAAATCCAAATTTTTTTAATTAAAAATCCAACCGTTAGGATTTCTGACAATTGGGTGTCTTAGGGGAGCATAAAATCTATAAAATCCATTAATTTTTTCTCGCCCAGGTATGTCCAGTAGCTGGGAATTCATCCTCTAGGGAAATTCCAAGTTTGAAAATTCACTAAAATCCAAATTTTTTTTATTAAAAATCCAACTGTTAAGATTTCTGACAATTGGGTGTCTTAGGGGAGCATAAAATCTATAAAATCCATTAATTTTTTCTCGCCCAGGTATGTCCAGTAGCTGGGAATTCATCCTCTAGAGAAATTCCAAATTTGAAAATTCACTAAAATCCAAATTTTTTTATTAAAAATCTAACTGTTAAGATTTCTGACAATTGGGTGTCTTAGGGGAGCATAAAATCTAAAATCCATTCATTTTTTCTCGCCCAGGTATGTCCAGTAGCTGGGAATTCATCCTCTAGAGAAATTCCAAATTTGAAAATTCACTAAAATCCAATTTTTTTTTTTAAATCCAACTGTTAAGATTTCTGACAATTGGGTGTCTTAGGGGAGCATAAAATCTATAAAATCCATTAATTTTTTCTCGCCCAGGTATGTCCAGTAGCTGGGAATTCATCCTCTAGAGAAATTCCAAATTTGAAAATTCACTAAAATCCAAATTTTTTTAATAAAAAATCCAACTGTTAAGATTTCTGACAATTGGGTGTCTTAGGGGAGCATAAAATCTATAAAATCCATTCATTTTTTCTCGCCCAGGTATGTCCAGTAGCTGGGAATTCATCCTCTAGAGAAATTCCAAATTTGAAAATTCACTAAAATCCAAATTTTTTTATTAAAAATCCAACTGTTAAGATTTCTGACAATTGGGTGTCTTAGGGGAGCATAAAATCTATAAAATACATTCATTTTTTCTCGCCCAGGTATGTCCAGTAGCTGGGAATTCATCCTCTAGAGAAATTCCAAATTTGAAAATTCACTAAAATCCAAATTTTTTTTATTAAAAATCCAACTGTTAAGATTTCTGACAATTGGGTGTCTTAGGGGAGCATAAAATCCATTCATTTTTTCTCGCCCAGGTATGTCCAGTAGTTGGGAATTCATACTCTAGAGAAATTCCAAATTTGAAAATTCACTAAAATCCAAATTTTTTTATTAAAAATCCAACTGTTAAGATTTCTGACAATTGGGTGTCTTAGAGGAGCATAAAATCTATAAAATCCATTTATTTTTTCTCGCCCAGGTATGTCCAGTAGCTGGGAATTCATCCTCTAGAGAAATTTAAAATTTGAAAATTCACTAAAATCCAAATTTTTCTTTAAAAAATCCAACCGTTAAGATTTCTGACAATTGGGTGTCTTAGGGGAGCATAAAATCTATAAAATCCATTAATTTTTTCTCGCCCAGGTATGTCCTGTAGCTGGGAATTCATCCTCTAGAGAAATTCCAAATTTGAAAATTCAAAATCCAAATTTTTTTTATTAAAAATCCAACTGTTAAGATTTCTGACAATTGGGTGTCTTAGGGGAGCATAAAATCTATAAAATCCTTCATTTTTTCTCGCCCAGGTATGTCCAGTAGCTGGGAATTCATCCTCTAGAGAAATTCCAAATTTGAAAATTCACTAAAATCCAAATTTTTTTTATTAAAAATCCAACTGTTAAGATTTCTGACAATTGGGTGTCTTAGAGGAGTATAAAATCTATAAAATTCATTCATTTTTTCTCGCCCAGGTATGTCCAGTAGCTGGGAATTCGTCCTCTAGAGAAATTCCAAATTTGAAAATTCACTAAAATCCAAATTTTTTTTTATTAAAAATCCAACTGTTAAGATTTCTGACAATTGGGTGTCTTAGAGGAGCAAAAAATCTATAAAATCCATTCATTTTTTCTCGCCCAGGTATGTCCAGTAGCTGGGAATTCATCCTCTAGAGAAATTCCAAATTTGAAAATTCACTAAAATCCAAATTTTTTTTTAAAAATCCAACCGTTAAGATTTCTGACAATTGGGTGTCTTAGGGGAGCATAAAATCTATAAAATCCATTCATTTTTTCTCGCCCAGGTATGTCCAGTAGCTGGGAATTCATCCTCTAGGTAAATTCCAAATTTGAAAATTCACTAAAATCCAAATATTTTTTATTAAAAATCCAACCGTTAAGATTTCTGACAATTGGGTGTCTTAGGGGAGCATAAAATCTATAAAATCCATTCATTTTTTCTCGCCCAGGTATGTCCAGTAGCTGGGAATTCATCCTCTAGAGAAATTCCAAATTTGAAAATTCACTAAAATCCAAATTTTTTTTATTAAAAATCCAACTGTTAAGATTTCTGACAATTGGGTGTCTTAGGGGAGCATAAAATCTATAAAATACATTCATTTTTTCTCGCCCAGGTATGTCCAGTAGCTGGGAATGCATCCTCTAGAGAAATTCCAAATTTGAAAATTCACTAAAATCCAATTTTTTTTTATTAAAAATCCAACTGTTAAGATTTCTGACAATTGGGTGTCTTAGGGGAGCATAAAATCCATTCATTTTTCTCGCCCAGGTATGTCCAGTAGTTGGGAATTCATACTCTAGAGAAATTCCAAATTTGAAAATTCACTAAAATCCAAATTTTTTTATTAAAAATCCAACTGTTAAGATTTCTGACAATTGGGTGTCTTAGAGGAGCATAAAATCTTTAAAATCCATTAATTTTTTCTCGCCCAGGTATGTCCAGTAGCTGGGAATTCATCCTCTAGAGAAATTTCAAATTTGAAAATTCACTAAAATCCAAATTTTTCTTTAAAAAATCCAACCGTTAAGATTTCTGACAATTGGGTGTCTTAGGGGAGCATAAAATCTATAAAATCCATTCATTTTTTCTCGCCCAGGTATGTCCTGTAGCTGGGAATTCATCCTCTAGGTAAATTCCAAATTTGAAAATTCAAAATCCAAATTTTTTTTATTAAAAATCCAACTGTTAAGATTTCTGACAATTGGGTGTCTTAGGGGAGCATAAAATCTATAAAATCCATTCATTTTTTCTCGCCCAGGTATGTCCAGTAGTTGGGAATTCATACTCTAGAGAAATTCCAAATTTGAAAATTCACTAAAATCCAAATTTTTTTATTAAAAATCCAACTGTTAAGATTTCTGACAATTGGGTGTCTTAGGGGAGCATAAAATCTATAAAATCCATTCATTTTTTCTCGCCCAGGTATGTCCAGTAGCTGGGAATTCATCCTCTAGAGAAATTCCAAATTTGAAAATTCACTAAAATCCAAATTTTTTTATTAAAAATCTAACTGTTAAGATTTCTGACAATTGGGTGTCTTAGGGGAGCATAAAATCTATAAAATCCATTCATTTTTTCTCGCCCAGGTATGTCCAGTAGCTGGGAATTCATCCTCTAGAGAAATTCCAAATTTGAAATTTCACTAAAATCCAAATTTTTTTATTAAAAATCCAACTGTTAAGATTTCTGACAATTGGGTGTCTTAGGGGAGCATAAAATCTATAAAATACATTCATTTTTTCTCGCCCAGGTATGTCCAGTAGCTGGGAATTCATCCTCTAGAGAAATTCCAAATTTGAAAATTCACTAAAATCCAAATTTTTTTAATTAAAAATCCAACTGTTAAGATTTCTGACAATTGGGTGTCTTAGGGGAGCATAAAATCCATTCATTTTTTCTCGCCCAGGTATGTCCAGTAGTTGGGAATTCATACTCTAGAGAAATTCCAAATTTGAAAATTCACTAAAATCCAAATTTTTTTATTAAAAATCCAACTGTTAAGATTTCTGACAATTGGGTGTCTTAGGGGAGCATAAAATCTATAAAATCCATTCATTTTTTCTCGCCCAGGTATGTCCAGTAGCTGGGAATTCATCCTCTAGGTAAATTCCAAATTTGAAAATTCACTAAAATCCAAATTTTTCTTTAAAAATCCAACCGTTAAGATTTCTGACAATTGGGTGTCTTAGGGGAGCATAAAATCTATAAAATCCATTCATTTTTTCTCGCCCAGGTATGTCCAGTAGCTGGGAATTCATCCTCTAGGTAAATTCCAAATTTGAAAATTCACTAAAATCCAAATTTTTTTTATTAAGAATCCAACCGTTAAGATTTCTGACAATTGGGTGTCTTAGGGGAGCATAAAATCTATAAAATCCATTCATTTTTTCTCGCCCAGGTATGTCCTGTAGCTGGGAATTCATCCTCTAGAGAAATTCCAAATTTGAAAATTCAAAATCCAAATTTTTTTTATTAAAAATCCAACTGTTAAGATTTCTGACAATTGGGTGTCTTAGGGGAGCATAAAATCTATAAAATCCTTCATTTTTTCTCGCCCAGGTATGTCCAGTAGCTGGGAATTCATCCTCTAGAGAAATTCCAAATTTGAAAATTCACTAAAATCCAAATTTTTTTAATTAAAAATCCAACTGTTAAGATTTCTGACAATTGGGTGTCTTAGGGGAGTATAAAATCTATAAAATTCATTCATTTTTTCTCGCCCAGGTATGTCCAGTAGCTGGGAATTCGTCCTCTAGAGAAATTCCAAATTTGAAAATTCACTAAAATCCAAATTTTTTTTATTAAAAATCCAACTGTTAAGATTTCTGACCATTGGGTGTCTTAGAGGAGCAAAAAATCTATAAAATCCATTCATTTTTTCTCGCCCAGGTATGTCCAGTAGCTGGGAATTCATCCTCTAGAGAAATTCCAAATTTGAAAATTCACTAAAATCCAAATTTTTCTTTAAAGATCCAACCGTTAAGATTTCTGACAATTGGGTGTCTTAGGGGAGCATAAAATCTATAAAATCCATTCATTTTTTCTCGCCCAGGTATGTCCAGTAGCTGGGAATTCATCCTCTAGGTAAATTCCAAATTTGAAAATTCACTAAAATCCAAATTTTTTTTATTAAAAATCCAACCGTTAAGATTTCTGACAATTGGGTGTCTTAGGGGAGCATAAAATCTATAAAATCCATTCATTTTTTCTCGCCCAGGTATGTCCAGTAGCTGGGAATTCATCCTCTAGAGAAATTCCAAATTTGAAAATTCACTAAAATCCAAATTTTTTTTATTAAAAATCCAACTGTTAAGATTTCTGACAATTGGGTGTCTTAGGGGAGCATAAAATCTATAAAATACATTCATTTTTTCTCGCCCAGGTATGTCCAGTAGCTGGGAATGCATCCTCTAGAGAAATACCAAATTTGAAAATTCACTAAAATCCAATTTTTTTTTTATTAAAAATCCAACTGTTAAGATTTCTGACAATTGGGTGTCTTAGGGGAGCATAAAATCCATTCATTTTTCTCGCCCAGGTATGTCCAGTAGTTGGGAATTCATACTCTAGAGAAATTCCAAATTTGAAAATTCACTAAAATCCAAATTTTTTTATTAAAAATCCAACTGTTAAGATTTCTGACAATTGGGTGTCTTAGGGGAGCATAAAATCTATAAAATCCATTAATTTTTTCTCGCCCAGGTATGTCCAGTAGCTGGGAATTCATCCTCTAGAGAAATTTCAAATTTGAAAATTCACTAAAATCCAAATTTTTCTTTAAAAAATCCAACCGTTAAGATTTCTGACAATTGGGTGTCTTAGGGGAGCATAAAATCTATAAAATCCATTCATTTTTTCTCGCCCAGGTATGTCCTGTAGCTGGGAATTCATCCTCTAGGTAAATTCCAAATTTGAAAATTCACTAAAATCCAAATTTTTTTAATTAAAAATCCAACCGTTAGGATTTCTGACAATTGGGTGTCTTAGGGGAGCATAAAATCTATAAAATCCATTAATTTTTTCTCGCCCAGGTATGTCCAGTAGCTGGGAATTCATCCTCTAGGGAAATTCCAAGTTTGAAAATTCACTAAAATCCAAATTTTTTTTATTAAAAATCCAACTGTTAAGATTTCTGACAATTGGGTGTCTTAGGGGAGCATAAAATCTATAAAATCCATTAATTTTTTCTCGCCCAGGTATGTCCAGTAGCTGGGAATTCATCCTCTAGAGAAATTCCAAATTTGAAAATTCACTAAAATCCAAATTTTTTTTATTAAAAATCTAACTGTTAAGATTTCTGACAATTGGGTGTCTTAGGGGAGCATAAAATCTAAAATCCATTCATTTTTTCTCGCCCAGGTATGTCCAGTAGCTGGGAATTCATCCTCTAGAGAAATTCCAAATTTGAAAATTCACTAAAATCCAATTTTTTTTTTTTAAAATCCAACTGTTAAGATTTCTGACAATTGGGTGTCTTAGGGGAGCATAAAATCTATAAAATCCATTAATTTTTTCTCGCCCAGGTATGTCCAGTAGCTGGGAATTCATCCTCTAGAGAAATTCCAAATTTGAAAATTCACTAAAATCCAAATTTTTTTAATTAAAAATCCAACTGTTAAGATTTCTGACAATTGGGTGTCTTAGGGGAGCATAAAATCTATAAAATCCATTCATTTTTTCTCGCCCAGGTATGTCCAGTAGCTGGGAATTCATCCTCTAGAGAAATTCCAAATTTGAAAATTCACTAAAATCCAAATTTTTTTATTAAAAATCCAACTGTTAAGATTTCTGACAATTGGGTGTCTTAGGGGAGCATAAAATCTATAAAATACATTCATTTTTTCTCGCCCAGGTATGTCCAGTAGCTGGGAATTCATCCTCTAGAGAAATTCCAAATTTGAAAATTCACTAAAATCCAAATTTTTTTTATTAAAAATCCAACTGTTAAGATTTCTGACAATTGGGTGTCTTAGGGGAGCATAAAATCCATTCATTTTTTCTCGCCCAGGTATGTCCAGTAGTTGGGAATTCATACTCTAGAGAAATTCCAAATTTGAAAATTCACTAAAATCCAAATTTTTTTATTAAAAATCCAACTGTTAAGATTTCTGACAATTGGGTGTCTTAGAGGAGCATAAAATCTATAAAATCCATTTATTTTTTCTCGCCCAGGTATGTCCAGTAGCTGGGAATTCATCCTTTAGAGAAATTTAAAATTTGAAAATTCACTAAAATCCAAATTTTTCTTTAAAAAATCCAACCGTTAAGATTTCTGACAATTGGGTGTCTTAGGGGAGCATAAAATCTATAAAATCCATTAATTTTTTCTCGCCCAGGTATGTCCTGTAGCTGGGAATTCATCCTCTAGAGAATTCCCAGTAGCTGGGAATTAATCCTCTAGAGAAATTCCAAATTTGAAAATTCACTAAAATCAAATTTTTTTTTTTTAAAAATCCAACTGTTAAGATTTCTGACAATTGGGTGTCTTAGGGGAGCATAAAATCTATAAAATCCATTCATTTTTTCTCGCCCAGGTATGTCCAGTAGCTGGGAATTAATCCTCTAGAGAAATTCCAAATTTGAAAATTCACTAAAATCAAATTTTTTTTATTAAAAATCCAACTGTTAAGATTTCTGACAATTGGGTGTCTTAGGGGAGCATAAAATCTATAAAATCCATTCATTTTTTCTCGCCCAGGTATGTCCAGTAGCTGGGAATTCATCCTCTAGAGAAATTCCAAATTTGAAAATTCACTAAAATCAAAATTTTTTTTATTAAAAATCCAACTGTTTATTAAAAATCCCACTGTTAAGATTTCTGACAATTGGGTGTCTTAGGGGAGCATAAAATCTATAAAATCCATTCATTTTTTCTCGCCCAGGTATGTCTAGAGAAATTCCAAATTTGAAAATTCACTAAAATCCAAATTTTTTTATTAAAAATCTAACTGTTAAGATTTCTGACAATTGGGTGTCTTAGGGGAGCATAAAATCTATAAAATCCATTCATTTTTTCTCGCCCAGGTATGTCCAGTAGCTGGGAATTCATCCTCTAGAGAAATTCCAAATTTGAAAATTCACTAAAATCCAAATTTTTTTATTAAAAATCCAACTGTTAAGATTTCTGACAATTGGGTGTCTTAGGGGAGCATAAAATCTATAAAATCCATTAATTTTTTCTCGCCCAGGTATGTCCAGTAGCTGGGAATTCATCCTCTAGAGAAATTCCAAATTTGAAAATTCACTAAAATCCAAATTTTTTTTATTAAAAATCCAACTGTTAAGATTTCTGACAATTGGGTGTCTTAGGGGAGCATAAAATCCATTCATTTTTTCTCGCCCAGGTATGTCCAGTAGTTGGGAATTCATACTCTAGAGAAATTCCAAATTTGAAAATTCACTAAAATCCAAATTTTTTTATTAAAAATCCAACTGTTAAGATTTCTGACAATTGGGTGTCTTAGGGGAGCATAAAATCTATAAAATCCATTCATTTTTTCTCGCCCAGGTATGTCCAGTAGCTGGGAATTCATCCTCTAGAGAAATTTCAAATTTGAAAATTCACTAAAATCCAAATTTTTCTTTAAAAAATCCAACCGTTAAGATTTCTGACAATTGGGTGTCTTAGGGGAGTATAAAATCTATAAAATCCATTCATTTTTTCTCGCCCAGGTATGTCCTGTAGCTGGGAATTCATCCTCTAGAGAAATTCCAAATTTGAAAATTCAAAATCCAAATTTTTTTTATTAAAAATCCAACTGTTAAGATTTCTGACAATTGGGTGTCTTAGGGGAGCATAAGATCTATAAAATCCATTCATTTTTTCTCGCCCAGGTATGTCCAGTAGCTGGGAATTCATCCTCTAGAGAAATTCCAAATTTGAAAATTCACTAAAATCCAATTTTTTTTATTAAAAATCCAACTGTTGAGATTTCTGACAATTGGGTGTCTTAGGGGAGCATAAAATCTATAAAATCCTTCATTTTTTCTCGCCCAGGTATGTCCAGTAGCTGGGAATTCATCCTCTAGAGAAATTCCAAATTTGAAAATTCACTAAAATCCAAATTTTTTTTATTAAAAATCAAACTGTTAAGATTTCTGACAATTGGGTGTCTTAGGGGAGTATAAAATCTATAAAATCCATTCATTTTTTCTCGCCCAGGTATGTCCAGTAGCTGGGAATTCGTCCTCTAGAGAAATTCCAAATTTGAAAATTCACTAAAATCCAAATTTTTTTTATTAAAAATCCAACTGTTAAGATTTCTGACCATTGGGTGTCTTAGGGGAGCATAAAATCTATAAAATCCATTCATTTTTTCTCGCCCAGGTATGTCCAGTAGCTGGGAATTCATCCTCTAGAGAAATTCCAAATTTGAAAATTCACTAAAATCCAAATTTTTTATTAAAAATCCAACTGTTAAGATTTCTGACAATTGGGTGTCTTAGGGGAGCATAAAATCTATAAAATCCATTCATTTTTTCTCGCCCAGGTATGTCCAGTAGCTGGGAATTCATCCTCTAGAGAAATTCCAAATTTGAAAATTCACTAAAATCCAATTTTTTTTTATTAAAAATCCAACTGTTAAGATTTCTGACAATTGGGTGTCTTAGGGGAGCATAAAATCCATTCATTTTTTCTCGCCCAGGTATGTCCAGTAGCTGGGAATTCATCCACTAGAGAAATTCCAAATTTGAAAATTCACTAAAATCCAAATTTTTTTTATTAAAAATCCAACTGTTAAGATTTCTGACAATTGGGTGTCTTAGGGGAGCATAAAATCCATTCATTTTTTCTCGGCCAGGTATGTCCAGTAGCTGGGAATTCATCCTCTAGAGAAATTCCAAATTTGAAAATTCTGACAATTGTCTTAGGGGAGCATAAAATCTATAAAATCCATTCATTTTTTCTCGCCCAGGTATGTCCAGTAGCTGGGAATTCATCCTCTAGAGAAATTCCAAATTTGAAAATTCACTAAAATCCAAATTTTTTTATTAAAAATCTAACTGTTAAGATTTCTGACAATTGGATGTCTTAGGGGAGCATAAAATCTATAAAATCCATTCATTTTTTCTCGCCCAGGTATGTCCAGTAGCTGGGAATTCATCCTCTAGAGAAATTCCAAATTTGAAAATTCACTAAAATCCAAATTTTTTTATTAAAAATCCAACTGTTAAGATTTCTGACAATTGGGTGTCTTAGGGGAGCATAAAATCTATAAAATCCATTAATTTTTTCTCGCCCAGGTATGTCCAGTAGCTGGGAATTCATCCTCTAGAGAAATTCCAAATTTGAAAATTCACTAAAATCCAAATTTTTTTTATTAAAAATCCAACTGTTAAGATTTCTGACCATTGGGTGTCTTAGGGGAGCATAAAATCTATAAAATCCATTCATTTTTTCTCGCCCAGGTATGTCCAGTAGCTGGGAATTCATCCTCTAGAGAAATTCCAAATTTGAAAATTCACTAAAATCCAAATTTTTTTATTAAAAATCCAACTGTTAAGATTTCTGACAATTGGGTGTCTTAGGGGAGCATAAAATCTATAAAATCCATTAATTTTTTCTCGCCCAGGTATGTCCAGTAGCTGGGAATTCATCCTCTAGAGAAATTCCAAATTTGAAAAATCACTAAAATCCAAATTTTTTTTATTAAAAATCCAACTGTTAAGATTTCTGACCATTGGGTGTCTTAGGGGAGCATAAAATCTATAAAATCCATTCATTTTTTCTCGCCCAGGTATGTCCAGTAGCTGGGAATTCATCCTCTAGAGAAATTCCAAATTTGAAAATTCACTAAAATCCAAATTTTTTATTAAAAATCCAACTGTTAAGATTTCTGACAATTGGGTGTCTTAGGGGAGCATAAAATCTATAAAATCCATTCATTTTTTCTCGCCCAGGTATGTCCAGTAGCTGGGAATTCATCCTCTAGAGAAATTCCAAATTTGAAAATTCACTAAAATCCAATTTTTTTTTATTAAAAATCCAACTGTTAAGATTTCTGACAATTGGGTGTCTTAGGGGAGCATAAAATCCATTCATTTTTTCTCGCCCAGGTATGTCCAGTAGCTGGGAATTCATCCACTAGAGAAATTCCAAATTTGAAAATTCACTAAAATCCAAATTTTTTTTATTAAAAATCCAACTGTTAAGATTTCTGACAATTGGGTGTCTTAGGGGAGCATAAAATCCATTCATTTTTTCTCGCCCAGGTATGTCCAGTAGCTGGGAATTCATCCTCTAGAGAAATTCCAAATTTGAAAATTCTGACAATTGGGTGTCTTAGGGGAGCATAAAATCTATAAAATCCATTCATTTTTTCTCGCCCAGGTATGTCCAGTAGCTGGGAATTCATCCTCTAGAGAAATTCCAAATTTGAAAATTCACTAAAATCCAAATTTTTTTATTAAAAATCTAACTGTTAAGATTTCTGACAATTGGATGTCTTAGGGGAGCATAAAATCTATAAAATCCATTCATTTTTTCTCGCCCAGGTATGTCCAGTAGCTGGGAATTCATCCTCTAGAGAAATTCCAAATTTGAAAATTCACTAAAATCCAAATTTTTTTATTAAAAATCCAACTGTTAAGATTTCTGACAATTGGGTGTCTTAGGGGAGCATAAAATCTATAAAATCCATTAATTTTTTCTCGCCCAGGTATGTCCAGTAGCTGGGAATTCATCCTCTAGAGAAATTCCAAATTTGAAAATTCACTAAAATCCAAATTTTTTTATTAAAAATCCAACTGTTAAGATTTCTGACAATTGGGTGTCTTAGGGGAGCATAAAATCTATAAAATACATTCATTTTTTCTCGCCCAGGTATGTCCAGTAGCTGGGAATTCATCCTCTAGAGAAATTCCAAATTTGAAAATTCACTAAAATCCAAATTTTTTTTATTAAAAATCCAACTGTTAAGATTTCTGACAATTGGGTGTCTTAGGGGAGCATAAAATCTATAAAATCCATTCATTTTTTCTCGCCCAGGTATGTCCAGTAGTTGGGAATTCATACTCTAGAGAAATTCCAAATTTGAAAATTCACTAAAATCCAAATTTTTTTATTAAAAATCCAACTGTTAAGATTTCTGACAATTGGGTGTCTTAGGGGAGTATAAAATCTATAAAATCCATTCATTTTTTCTCGCCCAGGTATGTCCTGTAGCTGGGAATTCATCCTCTAGAGAAATTCCAAATTTGAAAATTCAAAAATCCAAATTTTTTTTATTAAAAATCCAACTGTTAAGATTTCTGACAATTGGGTGTCTTAGGGGAGCATAAAATCTATAAAATCCATTAATTTTTTCTCGCCCAGGTATGTCCAGTAGCTGGGAATTCATCCTCTAGAGAAATTCCAAATTTGAAAATTCACTAAAATCCAATTTTTTTTTATTAAAAATCCAACTGTTGAGATTTCTGACTATTGGGTGTCTTAGGGGAGCATAAAATCTATAAAATCCTTCATTTTTTCTCGCCCAGGTATGTCCAGTAGCTGGGAATTCATCCTCTAGAGAAATTCCAAATTTGAAAATTCACTAAAATCCAAATTTTTTTTATTAAAAATCAAACTGTTAAGATTTCTGACAATTGGGTGTCTTAGGGGAGTATAAAATCTATAAAATCCATTCATTTTTTCTCGCCCAGGTATGTCCAGTAGCTGGGAATTCATCCTCTAGAGAAATTCCAAATTTGAAAATTCACTAAAATCCAAATTTTTTATTAAAAATCCAACTGTTAAGATTTCTGACAATTGGGTGTCTTAGGGGAGCATAAAATCCATTCATTTTTTCTCGCCCAGGTATGTCCAGTAGCTGGGAATTCATCCACTAGAGAAATTCCAAATTTGAAAATTCACTAAAATCCAAATTTTTTTTATTAAAAATCCAACTGTTAAGATTTCTGACAATTGGGTGTCTTAGGGGAGCATAAAATCCATTCATTTTTTCTCGCCCAGGTATGTCCAGTAGCTGGGAATTCATCCTCTAGAGAAATTCCAAATTTGAAAATTCTGACAATTGGGTGTCTTAGGGGAGCATAAAATCTATAAAATCCATTAATTTTTTCTCGCCCAGGTATGTCCAGTAGCTGGGAATTCATCCTCTAGAGAAATTCCAAATTTGAAAATTCACTAAAATCCAATTTTTTTTAATTAAAAATCCAACTGTTAAGATATCTGACAATTGGGTGTCTTAGGGGAGCATAAAATCTATAAAATCCATTCATTTTTTCTCGCCCAGGTATGTCCAGTAGCTGGGAATTCATCCTCTAGAGAAATTCCAAATTTGAAAATTCACTAAAATCCAAATTTTTTTATTAAAAATCCAACTGTTAAGATTTCTGACAATTGGGTGTCTTAAGGGAGCATAAAATCTATAAAATCCATTCATTTTTTCTCGCCCAGGTATGTCTAGTAGCTGGGAATTAATCCTCTAGAGAAATTCCAAATTTGAAAATTCACTAAAATCAAAATTTTTTTTATTAAAAATCCAACTGTTAAGATTTCTGACAATTGGGTGTCTTAGGGGAGCATAAAATCTATAAAATCCATTCATTTTTTCTCGCCCAGGTATGTCCAGTAGCTGGGAATTCATCCTCTAGAGAAATTCCAAATTTGAAAATTCACTAAAATCAAAATTTTTTTTATTAAAAATCCAACTGTTAAGATTTCTGACAATTGGGTGTCTTAGGGGAGCATAAAATCTATAAAATCCATTCATTTTTTCTCGCCCAGGTATGTCCAGTAGCTGGGAATTCATCCTCTAGAGAAATTCCAAATTTGAAAATTCACTAAAATCAAAATTTTTTTTATTAAAAATCCAACTGTTTATTAAAAATCCCACTGTTAAGATTTCTGACAATTGGGTGTCTTAGGGGAGCATAAAATCTATAAAATCCATTCATTTTTTCTCGCCCAGGTATGTCCAGTAGCTGGGAATTCATCCTCTAGAGAAATTCCAAATTTGAAAATTCACTAAAATCCAAATTTTTTTATTAAAAATCCAACTGTTAAGATTTCTGACAATTGGGTGTCTTAGGGGAGCATAAAATCTATAAAATCCATTCATTTTTTCTCGCCCAGGTATGTCCAGTAGCTGGGAATTCATCCTCTAGAGAAATTCCAAATTTGAAAATTCACTAAAATCCAATTTTTTTTTATTAAAAATCCAACTGTTGAGATTTCTGACTATTGGGTGTCTTAGGGGAGCATAAAATCTATAAAATCCTTCATTTTTTCTCGCCCAGGTATGTCCAGTAGCTGGGAATTCATCCTCTAGAGAAATTCCAAATTTGAAAATTCACTAAAATCCAAATTTTTTTATTAAAAATCCAACTGTTAAGATTTCTGACAATTGGGTGTCTTAGGGGAGCATAAAATCTATAAAATACATTCATTTTTTCTCGCCCAGGTATGTCCAGTAGCTGGGAATTCATCCTCTAGAGAAATTCCAAATTTGAAAATTCACTAAAATCCAAATTTTTTTATTAAAAATCCAACTGTTAAGATTTCTGACAATTGGGTGTCTTAGGGGAGCATAAAATCCATTCATTTTTTCTCGCCCAGGTATGTCCAGTAGTTGGGAATTCATACTCTAGAGAAATTCCAAATTTGAAAATTCACTAAAATCCAAATTTTTTTTATTAAAAATCCAACTGTTAAGATTTCTGACAATTGGGTGTCTTAGGGGAGCATAAAATCTATAAAATCCATTCATTTTTTCTCGCCCAGGTATGTCCAGTAGCTGGGAATTCATCCTCTAGAGAAATTGCAAATTTGAAAATTCACTAAAATCCAAATTTTTCTTTAAAAAATCCAACCGTTAAGATTTCTGACAATTGGGTGTCTTAGGGGAGTATAAAATCTATAAAATCCATTCATTTTTTCTCGCCCAGGTATGTCCTGTAGCTGGGAATTCATCCTCTAGAGAAATTCCAAATTTGAAAATTCAAAATCCAAATTTTTTTTATTAAAAATCCAACTGTTAAGATTTCTGACAATTGGGTGTCTTAGGGGAGCATAAAATCTATAAAATCCATTCATTTTTTCTCGCCCAGGTATGTCCAGTAGCTGGGAATTCATCCTCTAGAGAAATTCCAAATTTGAAAATTCACTAAAATCCAAATTTTTTTTATTAAAAATCCAACTGTTGAGATTTCTGACAATTGGGTGTCTTAGGGGAGCATAAAATCTATAAAATCCTTCATTTTTTCTCGCCCAGGTATGTCCAGTAGCTGGGAATTCATCCTCTAGAGAAATTCCAAATTTGAAAATTCACTAAAATCCAAATTTTTTTTATTAAAAATCCAACTGTTAAGATTTCTGACAATTGGGTGTCTTAGGGGAGTATAAAATCTATAAAATCCATTCATTTTTTCTCGCCCAGGTATGTCCAGTAGCTGGGAATTCGTCCTCTAGAGAAATTCCAAATTTGAAAATTCACTAAAATCCAAATTTTTTTTATTAAAAATCCAACTGTTAAGATTTCTGACCATTGGGTGTCTTAGGGGAGCATAAAATCTATAAAATCCATTCATTTTTTCTCGCCCAGGTATGTCCAGTAGCTGGGAATTCATCCTCTAGAGAAATTCCAAATTTGAAAATTCACTAAAATCCAAATTTTTTTATTAAAAATCCAACTGTTAAGATTTCTGACAATTGGGTGTCTTAGGGGAGCATAAAATCTATAAAATGCATTCATTTTTTCTCGCCCAGGTATGTCCAGTAGCTGGGAATTCATCCTCTAGAGAAATTCCAAATTTGAAAATTCACTAAAATCCATATTTTTTTTATTAAAAATCCAACTGTTAAGATTTCTGACAATTGGGTGTCTTAGGGGAGCATAAAATCTATAAAATCCATTCATTTTTTCTCGCCCAGGTATGTCCAGTAGCTGGGAATTCATCCTCTAGAGAAATTCCAAATTTGAAAATTCACTAAAATCCAAATTTTTTTTATTAAAAATCCAACTGTTAAGATTTCTGACAATTGGGTGTCTTAGGGGAGCATAAAATCTAGAAAATCCATTAATTTTTTTTCGCCCAGGTATGTCCAGTAGCTGGGAATTCATCCTCTAGAGAAATTCCAAATTTGAAAATTCACTAAAATCCAAATTTTTTTTATTAAAAATCCAACGTTAAGATTTCTGACAATTGGGTGTCTTAGGGCAGCATAAAATCTATAAAATCCATTAATTTTTTCTCGCCCAGGTATGTCCAGTAGCTGGGAATTCATCCTCTAGAGAAATTCCAAATTTGAAAATTCATTAAAATCCAAATTTTTTTAATTAAAAATCCAACTGTTAAGATTTCTGACAATTGGGTGTCTTAGGGGAGCATAAAATCTATAAAATCCATTCATTTTTTCTCGCCCAGGTATGTCCAGTAGCTGGGAATTCATCCTCTAGAGAAATTCCAAATTTGAAAATTCACTAAAATCCAAATTTTTTTTATTAAAAATCCAACTGTTAAGATTTCTGACAATTGGGTATCTTAGGGGAGCATAAAATCTATAAAATCCATTCATTTTTTCTCGCCCAGGTATGTCCAGTAGCTGGGAATTCATCCTCTAGAGAAATTCCAAATTTGAAAATTCACTAAAATCAAAATTTTTTTTATTAAAAATCCAACTGTTAAGATTTCTGACAATTGGGTGTCTTAGGGGAGCATAAAATCTATAAAATCCATTCATTTTTTCTCGCCCAGGTATGTCCAGTAGCTGGGAATTCATTCTCTAGAGAAATTCCAAATTTGAAAATTCACTAAAATCAAAATTTTTTTTATTAAAAATCCAACTGTTTATTAAAAATCCCACTGTTAAGATTTCTGACAATTGGGTGTCTTAGGGGAGCATAAAATCTATAAAATCCATTCATTTTTTCTCGCCCAGGTATGTCCAGTAGCTGGGAATTCATCCTCTAGAGAAATTCCAAATTTGAAAATTCACTAAAATCCAAATTTTTTTTATTAAAAATCCAACTGTTGAGATTTCTGACAATTGGGTGTCTTAGGGGAGCATAAAATCTATAAAATCCTTCATTTTTTCTCGCCCAGGTATGTCCAGTAGCTGGGAATTCATCCTCTAGAGAAATTCCAAATTTGAAAATTCACTAAAATCCAAATTTTTTTTATTAAAAATCCAACTGTTAAGATTTCTGACAATTGGGTGTCTTAGGGGAGTATAAAATCTATAAAATCCATTCATTTTTTCTCGCCCAGGTATGTCCAGTAGCTGGGAATTAATCCTCTAGAGAAATTCCAAATTTGAAAATTCACTAAAATCAAAATTTTTTTTATTAAAAATCCAACTGTTAAGATTTCTGACAATTGGGTGTCTTAGGGGAGCATAAAATCTATAAAATCCATTCATTTTTTCTCGCCCAGGTATGTCCAGTAGCTGGGAATTCATCCTCTAGAGAAATTCCAAATTTGAAAATTCACTAAAATCCAAATTTTTTGATTAAAAATCTAACTGTTAAGATTTCTGACAATTGGGTGTCTTAGGGGAGCATAAAATCTATAAAATCCATTCATTTTTTCTCGCCCAGGTATGTCCAGTAGCTGGGAATTCATCCTCTAGAAAAATTCCAAATTTAAAAATTCACTAAAATCCAAATTTTTTTATTAAAAATCCAACTGTTAAGATTTCTGACAATTGGGTGTCTTAGGGGAGCATAAAATCTATAAAATCCATTAATTTTTTCTCGCCCAGGTATGTCCAGTAGCTGGGAATTCATCCTCTAGAGAAATTCCAAATTTGAAAATTCACTAAAATCCAAATTTTTTTAATTAAAAATCCAACTGTTAAGATTTCTGACAATTGGGTGTCTTAGGGGAGCATAAAATCTATAAAATCCATTCATTTTTTCTCGCCCAGGTATGTCCAGTAGCTGGGAATTCATCCTCTAGAGAAATTCCAAATTTGAAAATTCACTAAAATCCAAATTTTTTTATTAAAAATCCAACTGTTAAGATTTCTGACAATTGGGTGTCCTAAGGGAGCATAAAATCTATAAAATCCATTCATTTTTTCTCGCCCAGGTATGTCTAGTAGCTGGGAATTAATCCTCTAGAGAAATTCCAAATTTGAAAATTCACTAAAATCAAAATTTTTTTTATTAAAAATCCAACTGTTAAGATTTCTGACAATTGGGTGTCTTAGGGGAGCATAAAATCTATAAAATCCATTCATTTTTTCTCGCCCAGGTATGTCCAGTAGCTGGGAATTCATCCTCTAGAGAAATTTCAAATTTGAAAATTCACTAAAATCCAAATTTTTCTTTAAAAAATCCAACCGTTAAGATTTCTGACAATTGGGTGTCTTAGGGGAGTATAAAATCTATAAAATCCATTCATTTTTTCTCGCCCAGGTATGTCCAGTAGTTGGGAATTCATCCTCTAGAGAAATTCTAAATTTGAAAATTCACTAAAATCCAAATTTTTTTTATTAAAAATCCAACTGTTAAGATTTCTGACAATTGGGTGTCTTAGGGGAGTATAAAATCTATAAAATCCATTCATTTTTTCTCGCCCAGGTATGTCCAGTAGCTGGGAATTCGTCCTCTAGAGAAATTCCAAATTTGAAAATTCACTAAAATCCAAATTTTTTTTATTAAAAATCCAACTGTTAAGATTTCTGACCATTGGGTGTCTTAGGGGAGCATAAAATCCATTCATTTTTTCTCGCCCAGGTATGTCCAGTAGTTGGGAATTCATCCTCTAGAGAAATTCCAAATTTGAAAATTCACTAAAATCCAAATTTTTTTTATTAAAAATCCAACTGTTAAGATTTCTGACAATTGGGTGTCTTAGGGGAGTATAAAATCTATAAAATCCATTCATTTTTTCTCGCCCAGGTATGTCCAGTAGCTGGGAATTCGTCCTCTAGAGAAATTCCAAATTTGAAAATTCACTAAAATCCAAATTTTTTTTATTAAAAATCCAACTGTTAAGATTTCTGACCATTGGGTGTCTTAGGGGAGCATAAAATCTATAAAATCCATTCATTTTTTCTCGCCCAGGTATGTCCAGTAGCTGGGAATTCATCCTCTAGAGAAATTCCAAATTTGAAAATTCACTAAAATCCAAATTTTTTTATTAAAAATCCAACTGTTAAGATTTCTGACAATTGGGTGTCTTAGGGGAGCATAAAATCTATAAAATGCATTCATTTTTTCTCGCCCAGGTATGTCCAGTAGCTGGGAATTCATCCTCTAGAGAAATTCCAAATTTGAAAATTCACTAAAATCCATATTTTTTTTATTAAAAATCCAACTGTTAAGATTTCTGACAATTGGGTGTCTTAGGGGAGCATAAAATCTATAAAATCCATTCATTTTTTCTCGCCCAGGTATGTCCAGTAGCTGGGAATTCATCCTCTAGAGAAATTCCAAATTTGAAAATTCACTAAAATCCAAATTTTTTTTATTAAAAATCCAACTGTTAAGATTTCTGACAATTGGGTGTCTTAGGGGAGCATAAAATCTAGAAAATCCATTAATTTTTTTTCGCCCAGGTATGTCCAGTAGCTGGGAATTCATCCTCTAGAGAAATTCCAAATTTGAAAATTCACTAAAATCCAAATTTTTTTTATTAAAAATCCAACGTTAAGATTTCTGACAATTGGGTGTCTTAGGGCAGCATAAAATCTATAAAATCCATTAATTTTTTCTCGCCCAGGTATGTCCAGTAGCTGGGAATTCATCCTCTAGAGAAATTCCAAATTTGAAAATTCATTAAAATCCAAATTTTTTTAATTAAAAATCCAACTGTTAAGATTTCTGACAATTGGGTGTCTTAGGGGAGCATAAAATCTATAAAATCCATTCATTTTTTCTCGCCCAGGTATGTCCAGTAGCTGGGAATTCATCCTCTAGAGAAATTCCAAATTTGAAAATTCACTAAAATCCAAATTTTTTTTATTAAAAATCCAACTGTTAAGATTTCTGACAATTGGGTATCTTAGGGGAGCATAAAATCTATAAAATCCATTCATTTTTTCTCGCCCAGGTATGTCCAGTAGCTGGGAATTCATCCTCTAAAGAAATTCCAAATTTGAAAATTCACTAAAATCCAAATTTTTTTATTAAAAATCCTACTGTTAAGATTTCTGACAATTGGGTGTCTTAGGGGAGCATAAAATCTATAAAATCCATTCATTTTTTCTCGCCCAGGTATGTCCAGTAGCTGGGAATTCATCCTCTAGAGAAATTCCAAATTTGAAAATTCACTAAAATCTAAATTTTTTTATTAAAAATCCAACTGTTAAGATTTCTGACAATTGGGTGTCTTAGGGGAGCATAAAATCTATAAAATCCATTAATTTTTTCTCGCCCAGGTATGTCCAGTAGCTGGGAATTCATCCTCAAGAGAAATTCCAAATTTTAAAATTCACTAAAATCCAAATTTTTTTATTAAAAATCCAACTGTTAAGATTTCTGACAATTGGGTGTCTTAGGGGAGCATAAATTCTATAAAATCCATTCATTTTTTCTCGCACAGGTATGTCCAGTAGCTGGGAATTCATCCTCTAGAGAAATTCCAAATTTGAAAATTCACTAAAATCCAAATTTTTTTTATTAAAAATCCAACTGTTAAGATTTCTGACAATTGGGTGTCTTAGGGGAGCATAAAATCCATTCATTTTTTCTCGCCCAGGTATGTCCAGTAGTTGGGAATTCATACTCTAGAGAAATTCCAAATTTGAAAATTCACTAAAATCCAAATTTTTTTATTAAAAATCCAACTGTTAAGATTTCTGACAATTGGGTGTCTTAGGGGAGCATAAAATCTATAAAATCCATTCATTTTTTCTCGCCCAGGTATGTCCAGTAGCTGGGAATTCATCCTCTAGAGAAATTTCAAATTTGAAAATTCACTAAAATCCAAATTTTTCTTTAAAAAATCCAACCGTTAAGATTTCTGACAATTGGGTGTCTTAGGGGAGTATAAAATCTATAAAATCCATTCATTTTTTCTCGCCCAGGTATGTCCTGTAGCTGGGAATTCATCCTCTAGAGAAATTCCAAATTTGAAAATTCAAAATCCAAATTTTTTTTATTAAAAATCCAACTGTTAAGATTTCTGACAATTGGGTGTCTTAGGGGAGCATAAAATCTATAAAATCCATTCATTTTTTCTCGCCCAGGTATGTCCAGTAGCTGGGAATTCATCCTCTAGAGAAATTCCAAATTTGAAAATTCACTAAAATCCAAATTTTTTTTATTAAAAATCCAACTGTTGAGATTTCTGACAATTGGGTGTCTTAGGGGAGCATAAAATCTATAAAATCCTTCATTTTTGCTCGCCCAGGTATGTCCAGTAGCTGGGAATTCATCCTCTAGAGAAATTCCAAATTTGAAAATTCACTAAAATCCAAATTTTTTTTATTAAAAATCCAACTGTTAAGATTTCTGACAATTGGGTGTCTTAGGGGAGTATAAAATCTATAAAATCCATTCATTTTTTCTCGCCCAGGTATGTCCAGTAGCTGGGAATTAATCCTCTAGAGAAATTCCAAATTTGAAAATTCACTAAAATCAAAATTTTTTTTATTAAAAATCCAACTGTTAAGATTTCTGACAATTGGGTGTCTTAGGGGAGCATAAAATCTATAAAATCCATTCATTTTTTCTCGCCCAGGTATGTCCAGTAGCTGGGAATTCATCCTCTAGAGAAATTCCAAATTTGAAAATTCACTAAAATCCAAATTTTTTGATTAAAAATCTAACTGTTAAGATTTCTGACAATTGGGTGTCTTAGGGGAGCATAAAATCTATAAAATCCATTCATTTTTTCTCGCCCAGGTATGTCCAGTAGCTGGGAATTCATCCTCTAGAAAAATTCCAAATTTAAAAATTCACTAAAATCCAAATTTTTTTATTAAAAATCCAACTGTTAAGATTTCTGACAATTGGGTGTCTTAGGGGAGCATAAAATCTATAAAATCCATTAATTTTTTCTCGCCCAGGTATGTCCAGTAGCTGGGAATTCATCCTCTAGAGAAATTCCAAATTTGAAAATTCACTAAAATCCAAATTTTTTTAATTAAAAATCCAACTGTTAAGATTTCTGACAATTGGGTGTCTTAGGGGAGCATAAAATCTATAAAATCCATTCATTTTTTCTCGCCCAGGTATGTCCAGTAGCTGGGAATTCATCCTCTAGAGAAATTCCAAATTTGAAAATTCACTAAAATCCAAATTTTTTTATTAAAAATCCAACTGTTAAGATTTCTGACAATTGGGTGTCCTAAGGGAGCATAAAATCTATAAAATCCATTCATTTTTTCTCGCCCAGGTATGTCTAGTAGCTGGGAATTAATCCTCTAGAGAAATTCCAAATTTGAAAATTCACTAAAATCAAAATTTTTTTTATTAAAAATCCAACTGTTAAGATTTCTGACAATTGGGTGTCTTAGGGGAGCATAAAATCTATAAAATCCATTCATTTTTTCTCGCCCAGGTATGTCCAGTAGCTGGGAATTCATCCTCTAGAGAAATTCCAAATTTGAAAATTCACTAAAATCCAAATTTTTTTATTAAAAATCTAACTGTTAAGATTTCCGACAATTGGGTGTCTTAGTGGAGCATAAAATCTATAAAATCCATTCATTTTTTCTCGCCCAGGTATGTCCAGTAGCTGGGAATTAATCCTCTAGAGAAATTCCAAATTTGAAAATTCACTAAAATCAAAATTTTTTTTATTAAAAATCCAACTGTTAAGATTTCTTACAATTGGGTGTCTTAGGGGAGCATAAAATCTATAAAATCCATTCATTTTTTTCTCGCCCAGGTATGTCCAGTAGCTGGGAATTCATCCTCTAGAGAAATTCCAAATTTGAAAATTCACTAAAATCAAAATTTTTTTTATTAAAAATCCAACTGTTTATTAAAAATCCCACTGTTAAGATTTCTGACAATTGGGTGTCTTAGGGGAGCATAAAATCTATAAAATCCATTCATTTTTTCTCGCCCAGGTATGTCCAGTAGCTGGGAATTAATCCTCTAGAGAAATTCCAAATTTGAAAATTCACTAAAATCAAAATTTTTTTTATTAAAAATCCAACTGTTAAGATTTCTGACAATTGGGTGTCTTAGGGGAGCATAAAATCTATAAAATCCATTCATTTTTTCTCGCCCAGGTATGTCCAGTAGCTGGGAATTAATCCTCTAGAGAAATTCCAAATTTGAAAATTCACTAAAATCAAAATTTTATTTTTTTTAAATCCAACTGTTAAGATTTCTGACAATTGGGTGTCTTAGGGGAGCATAAAATCTATAAAATCCATTCATTTTTTCTCGCCCAGGTATGTCCAGTAGCTGGGAATTAATCCTCTAGAGAAATTCCAAATTTGAAAATTCACTAAAATCAAAATTTTTTTTATTAAAAATCCAACTGTTAAGATTTCTGACAATTGGGTGTCTTAGGGGAGCATAAAATCTATAAAATCCATTCATTTTTTCTCGCCCAGGTATGTCTAGAGAAATTCCAAATTTGAAAATTCACTAAAATCCAAATTTTTTTATTAAAAATCTAACTGTTAAGATTTCTGACAATTGGGTGTCTTAGGGGAGCATAAAATCTATAAAATCCATTCATTTTTTCTCGCCCAGGTATGTCCAGTAGCTGGGAATTCATCCTCTAGAGAAATTCCAAATTTGGAAATTCACTAAAATCCAAATTTTTTTTATTAAAAATCTAACTGTTAAGATTTCTGACAATTGGGTGTCTTAGGGGAGCATAAAATCTATAAAATCCATTCATTTTTTCTCGCCCAGGTATGTCCAGTAGCTGGGAATTAATCCTCTAGAGAAATTCCAAATTTGAAAATTCACTAAAATCAAAATTTTATTTTTTTTAAATCCAACTGTTAAGATTTCTGACAATTGGGTGTCTTAGGGGAGCATAAAATCTATAAAATCCATTCATTTTTTCTCGCCCAGGTATGTCCAGTAGCTGGGAATTAATCCTCTAGAGAAATTCCAAATTTGAAAATTCACTAAAATCAAAATTTTTTTTATTAAAAATCCAACTGTTAAGATTTCTGACAATTGGGTGTCTTAGGGGAGCATAAAATCTATAAAATCCATTCATTTTTTCTCGCCCAGGTATGTCCAGTAGCTGGGAATTCATCCTCTAGAGAAATTCCTAATTTGAAAATTCACTAAAATCCAAATTTTTTTTATTAAAAATCCAACTGTTAAGATTTCTGACAATTGGGTGTCTTAGGGGAGTATAAAATCTATAAAATCCATTCATTTTTTCTCGCCCAGGTATGTCCAGTAGCTGGGAATTAATCCTCTAGAGAAATTCCAAATTTGAAAATTCACTAAAATCAAAATTTTTTTTATTAAAAATCCAACTGTTAAGATTTCTGACAATTGGGTGTCTTAGGGGAGCATAAAATCTATAAAATCCATTCATTTTTTCTCGCCCAGGTATGTCCAGTAGCTGGGAATTCATCCTCTAGAGAAATTCCAAATTTGAAAATTCACTAAAATCCAAATTTTTTGATTAAAAATCTAACTGTTAAGATTTCTGACAATTGGGTGTCTTAGGGGAGCATAAAATCTATAAAATCCATTCATTTTTTCTCGCCCAGGTATGTCCAGTAGCTGGGAATTCATCCTCTAGAAAAATTCCAAATTTAAAAATTCACTAAAATCCAAATTTTTTTATTAAAAATCCAACTGTTAAGATTTCTGACAATTGGGTGTCTTAGGGGAGCATAAAATCTATAAAATCCATTAATTTTTTCTCGCCCAGGTATGTCCAGTAGCTGGGAATTCATCCTCTAGAGAAATTCCAAATTTGAAAATTCACTAAAATCCAAATTTTTTTAATTAAAAATCCAACTGTTAAGATTTCTGACAATTGGGTGTCTTAGGGGAGCATAAAATCTATAAAATCCATTCATTTTTTCTCGCCCAGGTATGTCCAGTAGCTGGGAATTCATCCTCTAGAGAAATTCCAAATTTGAAAATTCACTAAAATCCAAATTTTTTTATTAAAAATCCAACTGTTAAGATTTCTGACAATTGGGTGTCCTAAGGGAGCATAAAATCTATAAAATCCATTCATTTTTTCTCGCCCAGGTATGTCTAGTAGCTGGGAATTAATCCTCTAGAGAAATTCCAAATTTGAAAATTCACTAAAATCAAAATTTTTTTTATTAAAAATCCAACTGTTAAGATTTCTGACAATTGGGTGTCTTAGGGGAGCATAAAATCTATAAAATCCATTCATTTTTTCTCGCCCAGGTATGTCCAGTAGCTGGGAATTCATCCTCTAGAGAAATTCCAAATTTGAAAATTCACTAAAATCCAAATTTTTTTATTAAAAATCTAACTGTTAAGATTTCCGACAATTGGGTGTCTTAGTGGAGCATAAAATCTATAAAATCCATTCATTTTTTCTCGCCCAGGTATGTCCAGTAGCTGGGAATTAATCCTCTAGAGAAATTCCAAATTTGAAAATTCACTAAAATCAAAATTTTTTTTTAAAAATCCAACTGTTAAGATTTCTGACAATTGGGTGTCTTAGGGGAGCATAAAATCTATAAAATCCATTCATTTTTTCTCGCCCAGGTATGTCCAGTAGCTGGGAATTAATCCTCTAGAGAAATTCCAAATTTGAAAATTCACTAAAATCAAAATTTTTTTTATTAAAAATCCAACTGTTAAGATTTCTTACAATTGGGTGTCTTAGGGGAGCATAAAATCTATAAAATCCATTCATTTTTTTCTCGCCCAGGTATGTCCAGTAGCTGGGAATTCATCCTCTAGAGAAATTCCAAATTTGAAAATTCACTAAAATCAAAATTTTTTTTATTAAAAATCCAACTGTTTATTAAAAATCCCACTGTTAAGATTTCTGACAATTGGGTGTCTTAGGGGAGCATAAAATCTATAAAATCCATTCATTTTTTCTCGCCCAGGTATGTCCAGTAGCTGGGAATTAATCCTCTAGAGAAATTCCAAATTTGAAAATTCACTAAAATCAAAATTTTTTTTATTAAAAATCCAACTGTTAAGATTTCTGACAATTGGGTGTCTTAGGGGAGCATAAAATCTATAAAATCCATTCATTTTTTCTCGCCCAGGTATGTCCAGTAGCTGGGAATTAATCCTCTAGAGAAATTCCAAATTTGAAAATTCACTAAAATCAAAATTTTATTTTTTTAAATCCAACTGTTAAGATTTCTGACAATTGGGTGTCTTAGGGGAGCATAAAATCTATAAAATCCATTCATTTTTTCTCGCCCAGGTATGTCCAGTAGCTGGGAATTAATCCTCTAGAGAAATTCCAAATTTGAAAATTCACTAAAATCAAAATTTTTTTTATTAAAAATCCAACTGTTAAGATTTCTGACAATTGGGTGTCTTAGGGGAGCATAAAATCTATAAAATCCATTCATTTTTTCTCGCCCAGGTATGTCTAGAGAAATTCCAAATTTGAAAATCTACTAAAATCCAAATTTTTTTATTAAAAATCTAACTGTTAAGATTTCTGACAATTGGGTGTCTTAGGGGAGCATAAAATCTATAAAATCCATTCATTTTTTCTCGCCCAGGTATGTCCAGTAGCTGGGAATTCATCCTCTAGAGAAATTCCAAATTTGGAAATTCACTAAAATCCAAATTTTTTTTATTAAAAATCTAACTGTTAAGATTTCTGACAATTGGGTGTCTTAGGGGAGCATAAAATCTATAAAATCCATTCATTTTTTCTCGCCCAGGTATGTCCAGTAGCTGGGAATTAATCCTCTAGAGAAATTCCAAATTTGAAAATTCACTAAAATCAAAATTTTATTTTTTTTAAATCCAACTGTTAAGATTTCTGACAATTGGGTGTCTTAGGGGAGCATAAAATCTATAAAATCCATTCATTTTTTCTCGCCCAGGTATGTCCAGTAGCTGGGAATTAATCCTCTAGAGAAATTCCAAATTTGAAAATTCACTAAAATCAAAATTTTTTTTATTAAAAATCCAACTGTTAAGATTTCTGACAATTGGGTGTCTTAGGGGAGCATAAAATCTATAAAATCCATTCATTTTTTCTCGCCCAGGTATGTCCAGTAGCTGGGAATTCATCCTCTAGAGAAATTCCAAATTTGAAAATTCACTAAAATCAAAATTTTTTTTATTAAAAATCCAACTGTTTATTAAAAATCCAACTGTTTATTAAAAATCCCACTGTTAAGATTTCTGACAATTGGGTGTCTTAGGGGAGCATAAAATCTATAAAATCCATTCATTTTTTCTCGCCCAGGTATGTCCAGTAGCTGGGAATTAATCCTCTAGAGAAATTCCAAATTTGAAAATTCACTAAAATCAAAATTTTTTTTTATTAAAAATCCAACTGTTAAGATTTCTGACAATTGGGTGTCTTAGGGGAGCATAAAATCTATAAAATCCATTCATTTTTTCTCGCCCAGGTATGTCTAGAGAAATTCCAAATTTGAAAATTCACTAAAATCCAAATTTTTTTATTAAAAATCTAACTGTTAAGATTTCTGACAATTGGGTGTCTTAGGGGAGCATAAAATCTATAAAATCCATTCATTTTTTCTCGCCCATGTATGTCCAGTAGCTGGGAATTCATCCTCTAGAGAAATTCCAAATTTGAAAATTCACTAAAATCCAAATTTTTTTATTAAAAATCCAACTGTTAAGATTTCTGACAATTGGGTGTCTTAGGGGAGCATAAAATCTATAAAATCCATTAATTTTTTCTCGCCCAGGTATGTCCAGTAGCTGGGAATTCATCCTCTAGAGAAATTCCAAATTTGAAAATTCACTAAAATCCAAATTTTTTTAATTAAAAATCCAACTGTTAAGATTTCTGACAATTGGGTGTCTTAGGGGAGCATAAAATCTATAAAATCCATTCATTTTTTCTCGCCCAGGTATGTCCAGTAGCTGGGAATTCATCCACTAGAGAAATTCCAAATTTGAAAATTCACTAAAATCCAAATTTTTTTTATTAAAAATCCAACTGTTAAGATTTCTGACAATTGGGTGTCTTAGGGGAGCATAAAATCCATTCATTTTTTCTCGCCCAGGTATGTCCAGTAGCTGGGAATTCATCCTCTAGAGAAATTCCAAATTTGAAAATTCTGACAATTGGGTGTCTTAGGGGAGCATAAAATCTATAAAATCCATTCATTTTTTCTCGCCCAGGTATGTCCAGTAGCTGGGAATTCATCCTCTAGAGAAATTCCAAATTTGAAAATTCACAAATCCAAATTTTTTTTAATTAAAAATCCAACTGTTAAGATTTCTGACAATTGGGTGTCTTAGGGGAGCATAAAATCTATAAAATCCATTCATTTTTTCTCGCCCAGGTATGTCCAGTAGCTGGGAATTCATCCTCTAGAGAAATTCCAAATTTGAAAATTCACTAAAATCCGATTTTTTTTATTAAAAATCCAACTGTTAAGATTTCTGACAATTGGGTGTCTTAGGGGAGCATAAAATCTATAAAATCCATTAATTTTATCTCGCCCAGGTATGTCCAGTAGCTGGGAATTCATCCTCTAGAGAAATTCCAAATTTGAAAAGTCACTAAAATCCAAATTCTTTTTATTAAAAATGCAACTGTTAAGATTTCTGACAATTGGGTGTCTTAGGGAAGCATAAAATCTATAAAATCCATTAATTTTTTCTCGCCCAGGTATGTCCAGTAGCTGGGAATTCATCCTCTAGAGAAATTCCAAATTTGAAAATTTACTAAAATCCAAATTTTTTTTATTAAAAATCCAACTGTTAAGATTTCTGACAATTGGGTGTCTTAGGGGAGCATAAAATCTATAAAATCCATTAATTTTTTCTCGCCCAGGTATGTCCAGTAGCTGGGAATTCATACTCTAGAGAAATTCCAAATTTGAAAATTCACTAAAATCCAAATTTTTTTTATTAAAAATCCAACTGTTAAGATTTCTGACAATTGGGTGTCTTAGGGGAGCATAAAATCTATAAAATCCATTCATTTTTTCTCGCCCAGGTATGTCCAGTAGCTGGGAATTCATCCTCTAGAGAAATTCCAAATTTGAAAATTCACTAAAATCCAAATTTTTTTATTAAAAATCCAACTGTTAAGATTTCTGACAATTGGGTGTCTTAGGGGAGCATAAAATCTATAAAATACATTCATTTTTTCTCGCCCAGGTATGTCCAGTAGCTGGGAATTCATCCTCTAGAGAAATTCCAAATTTGAAAATTCACTAAAATCAAAATTTTTTTTATTAAAAATCCAACTGTTTATTAAAAATCCCACTGTTAAGATTTCTGACAATTGGGTGTCTTAGGGGAGCATAAAATCTATAAAATCCATTCATTTTTTCTCGCCCAGGTATGTCCAGTAGCTGGGAATTAATCCTCTAGAGAAATTCCAAATTTGAAAATTCACTAAAATCAAAATTTTTTTTATTAAAAATCCACCTGTTAAGATTTCTGACAATTGGGTGTCTTAGGGGAGCATAAAATCTATAAAATCCATTCATTTTTTCTCGCCCAGGTATGTCTAGAGAAATTCCAAATTTGAAAATTCACTAAAATCCAAATTTTTTTATTAAAAATCTAACTGTTAAGATTTCTGACAATTGGGTGTCTTAGGGGAGCATAAAATCTATAAAATCCATTCATTTTTTCTCGCCCAGGTATGTCCAGTAGCTGGGAATTCATCCTCTAGAGAAATTCCAAATTTGGAAATTCACTAAAATCCAAATTTTTTTTATTAAAAATCTAACTGTTAAGATTTCTGCCAATTGGGTGTCTTAGGGGAGCATAAAATCTATAAAATCCATTCATTTTTTCTCGCCCAGGTATGTCCAGTAGCTGGGAATTAATCCTCTAGAGAAATTCCAAATTTGAAAATTCACTAAAATCAAAATTTTATTTTTTTTAAATCCAACTGTTAAGATTTCTGACAATTGGGTGTCTTAGGGGAGCATAAAATCTATAAAATCCATTCATTTTTTCTCGCCCAGGTATGTCCAGTAGCTGGGAATTAATCCTCTAGAGAAATTCCAAATTTGAAAATTCACTAAAATCAAAATTTTTTTTATTAAAAATCCAACTGTTAAGATTTCTGACAATTGGGTGTCTTAGGGGAGCATAAAATCTATAAAATCCATTCATTTTTTCTCGCCCAGGTATGTCCAGTAGCTGGGAATTCATCCTCTAGAGAAATTCCAAATTTGAAAATTCACTAAAATCAAAATTTTTTTTATTAAAAATCCAACTGTTTATTAAAAATCCCACTGTTAAGATTTCTGACAATTGGGTGTCTTAGGGGAGCATAAAATCTATAAAATCCATTCATTTTTTCTCGCCCAGGTATGTCCAGTAGCTGGGAATTAATCCTCTAGAGAAATTCCAAATTTGAAAATTCACTAAAATCAAAATTTTTTTTTATTAAAAATCCAACTGTTAAGATTTCTGACAATTGGGTGTCTTAGGGGAGCATAAAATCTATAAAATCCATTAATTTTTTCTCGCCCAGGTATGTCCAGTAGCTGGGAATTCATCCTCTAGAGAAATTCCAAATTTGAAAATTCACTAAAATCCAAATTTTTTTAATTAAAAATCCAACTGTTAAGATTTCTGACAATTGGGTGTCTTAGGGGAGCATAAAATCTATAAAATCCATTCATTTTTTCTCGCCCAGGTATGTCCTGTAGCTGGGAATTCATCCTCTAGAGAAATTCCAAATTTGAAAATTCAAAATCCAAATTTTTTTTATTAAAAATCCAACTGTTAAGATTTCTGACAATTGGGTGTCTTAGGGGAGCATAAATCTATAAAATCCATTCATTTTTTCTCGCCTAGGTATGTCCAGTAGCTGGGAATTCATCCTCTAGAGAAATTCCAAATTTGAAAATTCACTAAAATCCAAATTTTTTTTATTAAAAATCCAACTGTTAAGATTTCTGACAATTGGGTGTCTTAGGGGAGCATAAAATCTATAAAATCCATTCATTTTTTCTCGCCCAGGTATGTCTAGAGAAATTCCAAATTTGAAAATTCACTAAAATCCAAATTTTTTTATTAAAAATCTAACTGTTAAGATTTCTGACAATTGGGTGTCTTAGGGGAGCATAAAATCTATAAAATCCATTCATTTTTTCTCGCCCAGGTATGTCCAGTAGCTGGGAATTCATCCTCTAGAGAAATTCCAAATTTGGAAATTCACTAAAATCCAAATTTTTTTTATTAAAAATCTAACTGTTAAGATTTCTGCCAATTGGGTGTCTTAGGGGAGCATAAAATCTATAAAATCCATTCATTTTTTCTCGCCCAGGTATGTCCAGTAGCTGGGAATTAATCCTCTAGAGAAATTCCAAATTTGAAAATTCACTAAAATCAAAATTTTATTTTTTTTAAATCCAACTGTTAAGCTTTCTGACAATTGGGTGTCTTAGGGGAGCATAAAATCTATAAAATCCATTCATTTTTTCTCGCCCAGGTATGTCCAGTAGCTGGGAATTAATCCTCTAGAGAAATTCCAAATTTGAAAATTCACTAAAATCAAAATTTTTTTTATTAAAAATCCAACTGTTAAGATTTCTGACAATTGGGTGTCTTAGGGGAGCATAAAATCTATAAAATCCATTCATTTTTTCTCGCCCAGGTATGTCCAGTAGCTGGGAATTCATCCTCTAGAGAAATTCCAAATTTGAAAATTCACTAAAATCAAAATTTTTTTTATTAAAAATCCAACTGTTTATTAAAAATCCCACTGTTAAGATTTCTGACAATTGGGTGTCTTAGGGGAGCATAAAATCTATAAAATCCATTCATTTTTTCTCGCCCAGGTATGTCCAGTAGCTGGGAATTAATCCTCTAGAGAAATTCCAAATTTGAAAATTCACTAAAATCAAAATTTTTTTTTATTAAAAATCCAACTGTTAAGATTTCTGACAATTGGGTGTCTTAGGGGAGCATAAAATCTATAAAATCCATTAATTTTTTCTCGCCCAGGTATGTCCAGTAGCTGGGAATTCATCCTCTAGAGAAATTCCAAATTTGAAAATTCACTAAAATCCAAATTTTTTTAATTAAAAATCCAACTGTTAAGATTTCTGACAATTGGGTGTCTTAGGGGAGCATAAAATCTATAAAATCCATTCATTTTTTCTCGCCCAGGTATGTCCAGTAGCTGGGAATTCATCCTCTAGAGAAATTCCAAATTTGAAAATTCACTAAAATCCAAATTTTTTTATTAAAAATCCAACTGTTAAGATTTCTGACAATTGGGTGTCTTAGGGGAGCATAAAATCTATAAAATACATTCATTTTTTCTCGCCCAGGTATGTCCAGTAGCTGGGAATTCATCCTCTAGAGAAATTCCAAATTTGAAAATTCACTAAAATCCAAATTTTTTTTATTAAAAATCCAACTGTTAAGATTTCTGACAATTGGGTGTCTTAGGGGAGCATAAAATCCATTCATTTTTTCTCGCCCAGGTATGTCCAGTAGTTGGGAATTCATACTCTAGAGAAATTCCAAATTTGAAAATTCACTAAAATCCAAATTTTTTTTATTAAAAATCCACCTGTTAAGATTTCTGACAATTGGGTGTCTTAGGGGAGCATAAAATCTATAAAATCCATTCATTTTTTCTCGCCCAGGTATGTCCAGTAGCTGGGAATTCATCCTCTAGAGAAATTTCAAATTTGAAAATTCACTAAAATCCAAATTTTTCTTTAAAAAATCCAACCGTTAAGATTTCTGACAATTGGGTGTCTTAGGGGAGCATAAAATCTATAAAATCCATTCATTTTTTCTCGCCCAGGTATGTCCTGTAGCTGGGAATTCATCCTCTAGAGAAATTCCAAATTTGAAAATTCAAAATCCAAATTTTTTTTATTAAAAATCCAACTGTTAAGATTTCTGACAATTGGGTGTCTTAGGGGAGCATAAATCTATAAAATCCATTCATTTTTTCTCGCCTAGGTATGTCCAGTAGCTGGGAATTCATCCTCTAGAGAAATTCCAAATTTGAAAATTCACTAAAATCCAAATTTTTTTTATTAAAAATCCAACTGTTAAGATTTCTGACAATTGGGTGTCTTAGGGGAGTATAAAATCTATAAAATCCATTCATTTTTTCTCGCCCAGGTATGTCCAGTAGCTGGGAATTCGTCCTCTAGAGAAATTCCAAATTTGAAAATTCACTAAAATCCAAATTTTTTTTATTAAAAATCCAACTGTTAAGATTTCTGACCATTGGGTGTCTTAGGGGAGCATAAAATCTATAAAATCCATTAATTTTTTCTCGCCCAGGTATGTCCAGTAGCTGGGAATTCATCCTCTAGAGAAATTCCAAATTTGAAAATTCACTAAAATCCAAATTTTTTTATTAAAAATCCAACTGTTAAGATTTCTGACAATTGGGTGTCTTAGGGGAGCATAAAATCTATAAAATCCATTCATTTTTTCTCGCCCAGGTATGTCCAGTAGCTGGGAATTCATCCTCTAGAGAAATTCCAAATTTGAAAATTCACCAAAATCCAATTTTTTTTTATTAAAAATCCAACTGTTAAGATTTCTGACAATTGGGTGTCTTAGGGGAGCATAAAATCCATTCATTTTTTCTCGCCCAGGTATGTCCAGTAGCTGAGAATTCATCCTCTAGAGAAATTCCAAATTTGAAAATTCACTAAAATCCAAATTTTTTTTTATTAAAAATCCAACTGTTAAGATTTCTGACAATTGGGTGTCTTAGGGGAGCATAAAATCCATTCATTTTTTCTCGCCCAGGTATGTCCAGTAGCTGGGAATTCATCCTCTAGAGAAATTCCAAATTTGAAAATTCACTAAAATCCAAATTTTTCTTTAAAAATCCAACTGTTAAGATTTCTGACAATTGGGTGTCTTAGGGGAGCATAAAATCTATAAAATCCATTAATTTTTTCTCGCCCAGGTATGTCCAGTAGCTGGGAATTCATACTCTAGAGAAATTCCAAATTTGAAAATTCACTAAAATCCAAATTTTTTTATTAAAAATCCAACTGTTAAGGGTTCTGACAATTGGGTGTCTTAGGGGAGCATAAAATCTATAAAATCCATTCATTTTTTCTCGCCCAGGTATGTCCAGCAGCTGGGAATTCATCCTCTAGAGAAATTCCAAATTTGAAAATTCACTAAAATCCAAATTTTTTTTTATTAAAAATCCAACTGTTAAGATTTCTGAAAATTGGGTGTCTTAGGGGAGCATAAAATCTATAAAATCCATTCATTTTTTCTCGCCCAGGTATGTCCAGTAGCTGGGAATTCGTCCTCTAGAGAAATTCCAAATTTAAAAATTCACTAAAATCCAAATTTTTTTTATTAAAAATCCAACTGTTAAGATTTCTGAGAATTGGGTGTCTTAGGGGAGCATAAAATCTCTAAAATCCATTAATTTTTCTCGCCCAGGTATGTCCAGTAGCTGGGAATTCATCCTCTAGAGAAATTCCAAATATGAAAATTCACTAAAATCCAAATTTTTTTAATTAAAAATCCAACTGTTAAGATTTCTGACAATTGGGTGTCTTAGGGGAGCATAAAATCTATAAAATCCATTCATTTTTCTCGCCCAGGTATGTCCAGTAGCTGGGAATTCATCCTCTAGAGAAATTCCAAATTTGAAAATTCACTAAAATGCAAATTTTTTTTATTAAAAATCCAACTGTTAAGATTTCTGACAATTGGGTGTCTTAGGGGAGCATAAAATCTATAAAATCCATTCATTTTTTCTCGCCCAGGTATGTCCAGTAGCTGGGAATTCATCCTCTAGAGAAATTCCAAATTTGAAAATTCACTAAAATCCGATTTTTTTATTAAAAATCCAACTGTTAAGATTTCTGACAATTGGGTGTCTTAGGGGAGCATAAAATCTATAAAATCCATTAATTTTATCTCGCCCAGGTATGTCCAGTAGCTGGGAATTCATCCTCTAGAGAAATTCCAAATTTGAAAAGTCACTAAAATCCAAATTCTTTTTATTAAAAATCCAACTGTTAAGATTTCTGACAATTGGGTGTCTTAGGGAAGCATAAAATCTATAAAATCCATTCATTTTTTCTCGCCCAGGTATGTCCAGTAGCTGGGAATTCATCCTCTAGAGAAATTCCAAATTTGAAAATTCACTAAAATCCAAATTTTTTTTAATTAAAAATCCAACTGTTAAGATTTCTGACAATTGGGTGTCTTAGGGGAGCATAAAATCTATAAAATCCATTCATTTTTTCTCGCCCAGGTATGTCCAGTAGCTGGGAATTCATCCTCTAGAGAAATTCCAAATTTGAAAATTCACTAAAATCCAAATTTTTTTTATTAAAAATCCAACTGTTAAGATTTCTGACAATTGGGTGTCTTAGGGGAGCATAAAATCTATAAAATCCATTCATTTTTCTCGCCCAGGTATGTCCAGTAGCTGGGAATTCATCCTCTAGAGAAATTCCAAATTTGAAAATTCACTAAAATCCAATTTTTTTTATTAAAAATCCAACTGTTAAGATTTTTGACAATTGGGTGTCTTAGGGGAGCATAAAATCAATTCATTTTTTCTCGCCCAGGTATGTCCAGTAGCTGGGAATTCATCCTCTAGAGAAATTCCAAATATGAAAATTCACTAAAATCCAAATTTTTTTTATTAAAAATCCAACTGTTAAGATTTCTGACAATTGGGTGTCTTAGGGGAGCATAAAATCTATAAAATCCATTCATTTTTTCTCGCCCAGGTATGTCCAGTAGCTGGGAATTCATCCTCTAGAGAAATTCCAAATTTGAAAATTCACTAAAATCCGATTTTTTTTATTAAAAATCCAACTGTTAAGATTTCTGACAATTGGGTGTCTTAGGGGAGCATAAAATCTATAAAATCCATTAATTTTATCTCGCCCAGGTATGTCCAGTAGCTGGAAATTCATCCTCTAGAGAAATTCCAAATTTGAAAATTCACTAAAATCAAAATTTTTTTAATTAAAAATCCAACTGTTAAGATTTCTGACAATTGGGTGTCTTAGGGGAGCATAAAATCTATAAAATCCATTCATTTTTTCTCGCCCAGGTATGTCCAGTAGCTGGGAATTAATCCTCTAGAGAAATTCCAAATTTGAAAATTCACTAAAATCAAAATTTTTTTTATTAAAAATCCAACTGTTAAGATTTCTGACAATTGGGTGTCTTAGGGGAGCATAAAATCTATAAAATCCATTCATTTTTTCTCGCCCAGGTATGTCCAGTAGCTGGGAATTCATCCTCTAGAGAAATTCCAAATTTGAAAATTCACTAAAATCAAAATTTTTTTTATTAAAAATCCAACTGTTTATTAAAAATCCCACTGTTAAGATTTCTGACAATTGGGTGTCTTAGGGGAGCATAAAATCTATAAAATCCATTCATTTTTTCTCGCCCAGGTATGTCCAGTAGTTGGGAATTCATACTCTAGAGAAATTCCAAATTTGAAAATTCACTAAAATCCAATTTTTTTTTATTAAAAATCCACCTGTTAAGATTTCTGACAATTGGGTGTCTTAGGGGAGCATAAAATCTATAAAATCCATTCATTTTTTCTCGCCCAGGTATGTCCAGTAGCTGGGAATTCATCCTCTAGAGAAATTTCAAATTTGAAAATTCACTAAAATCCAAATTTTTCTTTAAAAAATCCAACCGTTAAGATTTCTGACAATTGGGTGTCTTAGGGGAGCATAAAATCTATAAAATCCATTCATTTTTTCTCGCCCAGGTATGTCCTGTAGCTGGGAATTCATCCTCTAGAGAAATTCCAAATTTGAAAATTCAAAATCCAAATTTTTTTTATTAAAAATCCAACTGTTAAGATTTCTGACAATTGGGTGTCTTAGGGGAGCATAAATCTATAAAATCCATTCATTTTTTCTCGCCTAGGTATGTCCAGTAGCTGGGAATTCATCCTCTAGAGAAATTCCAAATTTGAAAATTCACTAAAATCCAAATTTTTTTTATTAAAAATCCAAATGTTAAGATTTCTGACAATTGGGTGTCTTAGGGGAGCATAAAATCCATTCATTTTTTCTCGCCCAGGTATGTCCAGTAGCTGAGAATTCATCCTCTAGAGAAATTCCAAATTTGAAAATTCACTAAAATCCAAATTTTTTTTTATTAAAAATCCAACTGTTAAGATTTCTGACAATTGGGTGTCTTAGGGGAGCATAAAATCCATTCATTTTTTCTCGCCCAGGTATGTCCAGTAGCTGGGAATTCATCCTCTAGAGAAATTCCAAATTTGAAAATTCACTAAAATCCAAATTTTTCTTTAAAAATCCAACTGTTAAGATTTCTGACAATTGGGTGTCTTAGGGAAGCATAAAATCTATAAAATCCATTCATTTTTTCTCGCCCAGGTATGTCCAGTAGCTGGGAATTCATCCTCTAGAGAAATTCCAAATTTGAAAAGTCACTAAAATCCAAATTCTTTTTATTAAAAATCCAACTGTTAAGATTTCTGACAATTGGGTGTCTTAGGGAAGCATAAAATCTATAAAATCCATTCATTTTTTCTCGCCCAGGTATGTCCAGTAGCTGGGAATTCATCCTCTAGAGAAATTCCAAATTTGAAAATTCACTAAAATCCAAATTTTTTTTAATTAAAAATCCAACTGTTAAGATTTCTGACAATTGGGTGTCTTAGGGGAGCATAAAATCTATAAAATCCATTCATTTTTTCTCGCCCAGGTATGTCCAGTAGCTGGGAATTCATCCTCTAGAGAAATTCCAAATTTGAAAATTCACTAAAATCCAAATTTTTTTTATTAAAAATCCAACTGTTAAGGGTTCTGACAATTGGGTGTCTTAGGGGAGCATAAAATCTATAAAATCCATTCATTTTTTCTCGCCCAGGTATGTCCAGCAGCTGGGAATTCATCCTCTAGAGAAATTCCAAATTTGAAAATTCACTAAAATCCAAATTTTTTTTTATTAAAAATCCAACTGTTAAGATTTCTGAAAATTGGGTGTCTTAGGGGAGCATAAAATCTATAAAATCCATTCATTTTTTCTCGCCCAGGTATGTCCAGTAGCTGGGAATTCGTCCTCTAGAGAAATTCCAAATTTAAAAATTCACTAAAATCCAAATTTTTTTTATTAAAAATCCAACTGTTAAGATTTCTGAGAATTGGGTGTCTTAGGGGAGCATAAAATCTCTAAAATCCATTAATTTTTCTCGCCCAGGTATGTCCAGTAGCTGGGAATTCATCCTCTAGAGAAATTCCAAATATGAAAATTCACTAAAATCCAAATTTTTTTAATTAAAAATCCAACTGTTAAGATTTCTGACAATTGGGTGTCTTAGGGGAGCATAAAATCTATAAAATCCATTCATTTTTCTCGCCCAGGTATGTCCAGTAGCTGGGAATTCATCCTCTAGAGAAATTCCAAATTTGAAAATTCACTAAAATGCAAATTTTTTTTATTAAAAATCCAACTGTTAAGATTTCTGACAATTGGGTGTCTTAGGGGAGCATAAAATCTATAAAATCCATTCATTTTTTCTCGCCCAGGTATGTCCAGTAGCTGGGAATTCATCCTCTAGAGAAATTCCAAATTTGAAAATTCACTAAAATCCGATTTTTTTTATTAAAAATCCAACTGTTAAGATTTCTGACAATTGGGTGTCTTAGGGGAGCATAAAATCTATAAAATCCATTAATTTTATCTCGCCCAGGTATGTCCAGTAGCTGGGAATTCATCCTCTAGAGAAATTCCAAATTTGAAAAGTCACTAAAATCCAAATTCTTTTTATTAAAAATCCAACTGTTAAGATTTCTGACAATTGGGTGTCTTAGGGAAGCATAAAATCTATAAAATCCATTCATTTTTTCTCGCCCAGGTATGTCCAGTAGCTGGGAATTCATCCTCTAGAGAAATTCCAAATTTGAAAATTCACTAAAATCCAAATTTTTTTTAATTAAAAATCCAACTGTTAAGATTTCTGACAATTGGGTGTCTTAGGGGAGCATAAAATCTATAAAATCCATTCATTTTTTCTCGCCCAGGTATGTCCAGTAGCTGGGAATTCATCCTCTAGAGAAATTCCAAATTTGAAAATTCACTAAAATCCAAATTTTTTTTATTAAAAATCCAACTGTTAAGATTTCTGACAATTGGGTGTCTTAGGGGAGCATAAAATCTATAAAATCCATTAATTTTTTCTCGCCCAGGTATGTCCAGTAGCTGGGAATTCATCCTCTAGAGAAATTCCAAATTTGAAAATTCACTAAAATCCAAATTTTTTTAATTAAAAATCCAACTGTTAAGATTTCTGACAATTGGGTGTCTTAGGGGAGCATAAAATCTATAAAATCCATTCATTTTTCTCGCCCAGGTATGTCCAGTAGCTGGGAATTCATCCTCTAGAGAAATTCCAAATTTGAAAATTCACTAAAATCCAATTTTTTTTTATTAAAAATCCAACTGTTAAGATTTTTGACAATCGGGTGTCTTAGGGGAGCATAAAATCAATTCATTTTTTCTCGCCCAGGTATGTCCAGTAGCTGGGAATTCATCCTCTAGAGAAATTCCAAATATGAAAATTCACTAAAATCCAAATTTTTTTTATTAAAAATCCAACTGTTAAGATTTCTGACAATTGGGTGTCTTAGGGGAGCATAAAATCTATAAAATCCATTCATTTTTTCTCGCCCAGGTATGTCCAGTAGCTGGGAATTCATCCTCTAGAGAAATTCCAAATTTGAAAATTCATTAAAATCCGATTTTTTTTATTAAAAATCCAACTGTTAAGATTTCTGACAATTGGGTGTCTTAGGGGAGCATAAAATCTATAAAATCCATTAATTTTATCTCGCCCAGGTATGTCCAGTAGCTGGAAATTCATCCTCTAGAGAAATTCCAAATTTGAAAATTCACTAAAATCCAAATTTTTCTTTAAAAATCCAACCGTTAAGATTTCTGACAATTGGGTGTCTTAGGGGAGCATAAAATCTATAAAATCCATTCATTTTTTCTCGCCCAGGTATGTCCAGTAGCTGGGAATTCATCCTCTAGAGAAATTCCAAATTTGAAAATTCACTAAAATCCAAATTTTTCTTTAAAAATCCAACCGTTAAGATTTCTGACAATTGGGTGTCTTAGGGGATCATAAAATCTATAAAATCCATTTTTTCTCGCCCAGGTGTGTCCAGTAGCTGGGAATTCATCCTCTAGAGAAATTCCAAATTTGAAAATTCACTAAAATCCAATTTTTTTTTATTAAAAATCCAACTGTTAAGATTTCTGACAATTGGGTGCCTTAGGGGAGCATAAAATCTATAAAATCCATTCATTTTTTCTCGCCCAGGTATGTCCAGTAGCTGGGAATTCATCCTCTAGAGAAATTCCAAATATGAAAATTCACTAAAATCCAAATTCTTTTTATTAAAAATCCAACTGTTAAGATTTCTAACAATTGGGTGTCTTAGGGGAGCATAAAATCTATAAAATCCATTCATTTTTTCTCGCCCAGGTATGTCCAGTAGCTGGGAATTCATCCTCTAGAGAAATTCCAAATATGAAAATTCACTAAAATCCAAATTCTTTTTATTAAAAATCCAACTGTTAAGATTTCTAACAATTGGGTGTCTTAGGGGAGCATAAAATCTATAAAATCCATTCATTTTTTCTCGCCCAGGTATGTCCAGTAGCTGGGAATTCATCCTCTAGAGAAATTCCAAATTTGAAAATTCACTAAAATCCGATTTTTTTTATTAAAAATCCAACTGTTAAGATTTCTGACAATTGGGTGTCTTAGGGGAGCATAAAATCTATAAAATCCATTTTTTCTCGCCCAGGTGTGTCCAGTAGCTGGGAATTCATCCTCTAGAGAAATTCCAAATTTGAAAATTCACTAAAATCCAATTTTTTTTTATTAAAAATCCAACTGTTAAGATTTCTGACAATTGGGTGCCTTAGGGGAGCATAAAATCTATAAAATCCATTCATTTTTTCTCGCCCAGGTATGTCCAGTAGCTGGGAATTCATCCTCTAGAGAAATTCCAAATATGAAAATTCACTAAAATCCAAATTCTTTTTATTAAAAATCCAACTGTTAAGATTTCTAACAATTGGGTGTCTTAGGGGAGCATAAAATCTATAAAATCCATTCATTTTTTCTCGCCCAGGTATGTCCAGTAGCTGGGAATTCATCCTCTAGAGAAATTCCAAATTTGAAAATTCACTAAAATCCGATTTTTTTTATTAAAAATCCAACTGTTAAGATTTCTGACAATTGGGTGTCTTAGGGGAGCATAAAATCTATAAAATCCATTAATTTTATCTCGCCCAGGTATGTCCAGTAGCTGGAAATTCATCCTCTAGAGAAATTCCAAATTTGAAAATTCACTAAAATCCAAATTTTTCTTTAAAAATCCAACCGTTAAGATTTCTGACAATTGGTTGTCTTAGGGGAGCATAAAATCTATAAAATCCATTAATTTTTTCTCGCCCAGGTATGTCCAGTAGCTGGGAATTCATCCTCTAGAGAAATTCCAAATTTGAAAATTCACTAAAATCCAAATTTTTCTTTAAAAATCCAAGCGTTAAGATTTCTGACAATTGGGTGTCTTAGGGGATCATAAAATCTATAAAATCCATTAATTTTTTCTCGCCCAGGTATGTCCAGTAGCTGGGAATTCATCCTCTAGAGAAATTCCAAATTTGAAAATTCACTAAAATCCAAATTTTTCTTTAAAAATCCAAGCGTTAAGATTTCTGACAATTGGGTGTCTTAGGGGATCATAAAATCTATAAAATCCATTCATTTTTTCTCGCCCAGGTGTGTCCAGTTGCTGGGAATTCATCCTCTAGAGAAATTCCAAATTTGAAAATTCACTAAAATCCAAATTTTTCTTTAAAAATCCAACCGTTAAGATTTCTGACAATTGGGTGTCTTAGGGGAGCATAAAATCTATAAAATCCATTCATTTTTTCTCGCCCAGGTGTGTCCAGTAGCTGGGAATTCATCCTCTAGAGAAATTCCAAATTTGAAAATTCACTAAAATCCAAATTTTTCTTTAAAAATCCAACCGTTAAGATTTCTGACAATTGGGTGTCTTAATGGGAGCATAAAATCTATAAAATCCATTCATTTTTTCTCGCCCAGGTATGTCCAGTAGCTGGGAATTCATCCTCTAGAGAAATTCCAAATTTGAAAATTCACTAAAATCCAAATTTTTCTTTAAAAATCCAACCGTTAAGATTTCTGACAATTGGGTGTCTTAGGGGATCATAAAATCTATAAAATCCATTTTTTCTCGCCCAGGTGTGTCCAGTAGCTGGGAATTCATCCTCTAGAGAAATTCCAAATTTGAAAATTCACTAAAATCCAATTTTTTTTTATTAAAAATCCAACTGTTAAGATTTCTGACAATTGGGTGCCTTAGGGGAGCATAAAATCTATAAAATCCATTCATTTTTTCTCGCCCAGGTATGTCCAGTAGCTGGGAATTCATCCTCTAGAGAAATTCCAAATATGAAAATTCACTAAAATCCAAATTCTTTTTATTAAAAATCCAACTGTTAAGATTTCTAACAATTGGGTGTCTTAGGGGAGCATAAAATCTATAAAATCCATTCATTTTTTCTCGCCCAGGTATGTCCAGTAGCTGGGAATTCATCCTCTAGAGAAATTCCAAATTTGAAAATTCACTAAAATCCGATTTTTTTTATTAAAAATCCAACTGTTAAGATTTCTGACAATTGGGTGTCTTAGGGGAGCATAAAATCTATAAAATCCATTTTTTCTCGCCCAGGTGTGTCCAGTAGCTGGGAATTCATCCTCTAGAGAAATTCCAAATTTGAAAATTCACTAAAATCCAATTTTTTTTTTATTAAAAATCCAACTGTTAAGATTTCTGACAATTGGGTGCCTTAGGGGAGCATAAAATCTATAAAATCCATTCATTTTTTCTCGCCCAGGTATGTCCAGTAGCTGGGAATTCATCCTCTAGAGAAATTCCAAATATGAAAATTCACTAAAATCCAAATTCTTTTTATTAAAAATCCAACTGTTAAGATTTCTAACAATTGGGTGTCTTAGGGGAGCATAAAATCTATAAAATCCATTCATTTTTTCTCGCCCAGGTATGTCCAGTAGCTGGGAATTCATCCTCTAGAGAAATTCCAAATTTGAAAATTCACTAAAATCCGATTTTTTTTATTAAAAATCCAACTGTTAAGATTTCTGACAATTGGGTGTCTTAGGGGAGCATAAAATCTATAAAATCCATTAATTTTATCTCGCCCAGGTATGTCCAGTAGCTGGAAATTCATCCTCTAGAGAAATTCCAAATTTGAAAATTCACTAAAATCCAAATTTTTCTTTAAAAATCCAACCGTTAAGATTTCTGACAATTGGTTGTCTTAGGGGAGCATAAAATCTATAAAATCCATTAATTTTTTCTCGCCCAGGTATGTCCAGTAGCTGGGAATTCATCCTCTAGAGAAATTCCAAATTTGAAAATTCACTAAAATCCAAATTTTTCTTTAAAAATCCAAGCGTTAAGATTTCTGACAATTGGGTGTCTTAGGGGATCATAAAATCTATAAAATCCATTCATTTTTTCTCGCCCAGGTGTGTCCAGTAGCTGGGAATTCATCCTCTAGAGAAATTCCAAATTTGAAAATTCACTAAAATCCAAATTTTTTTTATTAAAAATCCAACTGTTAAGATTTCTGACAATTGGGTGTCTTAGGGGAGCATAAAATCTATAAAATCCATTCATTTTTTCTCGCCCAGGTGTGTCCAGTAGCTGGGAATTCATCCTCTAGAGAAATTCCAAATTTGAAAATTCACTAAAATCCAAATTTTTTTAATTAAAAATCCAACTGTTAAGATAGCTGGAAATTCATCCTCTAGAGAAATTCCAAATTTGAAAATTCACTAAAATCCAAATTTTTTTTATTAAAAATCCAACTGTTAAGATTTCTGACAGTAGCTGGGAATTCATCCTCTAGAGAAATTCCAAATTTGAAAATTCACTAAAATCCAAATTTTTTTAATTAAAAATCCAACTGTTAAGATTTCTGACAATTGGGTGTCTTAGGGGAGCATAAAATCTATAAAATCCATTAATTTTATCTCGCCCAGGTATGTCCAGTAGCTGGGAATTCATCCTCTAGAGAAATTCCAAATTTGAAAAGTCACTAAAATCCAATTTTTTTTATTAAAAATCCAACTGTTAAGATTTCTGACAATTGGGTGTCTTAGGGGAGCATAAAATCTATAAAATCCATTAATTTTATCTCGCCCAGGTATGTCCAGTAGCTGGGAATTCATCCTCTAGAGAAATTCCAAATTTGAAAAGTCACTAAAATCCAAATTCTTTTTATTAAAAATCCAACTGTTAAGATTTCTGACAACTGGGTGTCTTAGGGAAGCATAAAATCTATAAAATCCATTAATTTTTTCTCGCCCAGGTATGTCCAGTAGCTGGGAATTCATCCTCTAGAGAAATTCCAAATTTGAAAATTCACTAAAATCCGATTTTTTTTATTAAAAATCCAACTGTTAAGATTTCTGACAATTGGGTGTCTTAGGGGAGCATAAAATCTATAAAATCCATTCATTTTATCTCGCCCAGGTATGTCCAGTAGCTGGAAATTCATCCTCTAGAGAAATTCCAAATTTGAAAATTCACTAAAATCCAAATTTTTCTTTAAAAATCCAACCGTTAAGATTTCTGACAATTGGGTGTCTTAGGGGAGCATAAAATCTATAAAATCCATTCATTTTTTCTCGCCCAGGTGTGTCCAGTAGCTGGGAATTCATCCTCTAGAGAAATTCCAAATTTGAAAATTCACTAAAATCCAAATTTTTTTAATTAAAAATCCAACTGATAAGATAGCTGGAAATTCATCCTCTAGAGAAATTCCAAATTTGAAAATTCACTAAAATCCAAATTTTTTTTATTAAAAATCCAACTGTTAAGATTTCTGACAGTAGCTGGGAATTCATCCTCTAGAGAAATTCCAAATTTGAAAATTCACTAAAATCCAAATTTTTTTAATTAAAAATCCAACTGTTAAGATTTCTGACAATTGGGTGTCTTAGGGGAGCATAAAATCTATAAAATCCATTAATTTTATCTCGCCCAGGTATGTCCAGTAGCTGGGAATTCATCCTCTAGAGAAATTCCAAATTTGAAAATTCACTAAAATCCAAATTTTTCTTTAAAAATCCAACCGTTAAGATTTCTGACAATTGGGTGTCTTAATGGGAGCATAAAATCTATAAAATCCATTCATTTTTTCTCGCCCAGGTATGTCCAGTAGCTGGGAATTCATCCTCTAGAGAAATTCCAAATTTGAAAATTCACTAAAATCCAAATTTTTCTTTAAAAATCCAACCGTTAAGATTTCTGACAATTGGGTGTCTTAGGGGATCATAAAATCTATAAAATCCATTTTTTCTCGCCCAGGTGTGTCCAGTAGCTGGGAATTCATCCTCTAGAGAAATTCCAAATTTGAAAATTCACTAAAATCCAATTTTTTTTTATTAAAAATCCAACTGTTAAGATTTCTGACAATTGGGTGCCTTAGGGGAGCATAAAATCTATAAAATCCATTCGTTTTTTCTCGCCCAGGTATGTCCAGTAGCTGGGAATTCATCCTCTAGAGAAATTCCAAATATGAAAATTCACTAAAATCCAAATTCTTTTTATTAAAAATCCAACTGTTAAGATTTCTAACAATTGGGTGTCTTAGGGGAGCATAAAATCTATAAAATCCATTCATTTTTTCTCGCCCAGGTATGTCCAGTAGCTGGGAATTCATCCTCTAGAGAAATTCCAAATTTGAAAATTCACTAAAATCCGATTTTTTTTATTAAAAATCCAACTGTTAAGATTTCTGACAATTGGGTGTCTTAGGGGAGCATAAAATCTATAAAATCCATTTTTTCTCGCCCAGGTGTGTCCAGTAGCTGGGAATTCATCCTCTAGAGAAATTCCAAATTTGAAAATTCACTAAAATCCAATTTTTTTTTATTAAAAATCCAACTGTTAAGATTTCTGACAATTGGGTGCCTTAGGGGAGCATAAAATCTATAAAATCCATTCATTTTTTCTCGCCCAGGTATGTCCAGTAGCTGGGAATTCATCCTCTAGAGAAATTCCAAATATGAAAATTCACTAAAATCCAAATTCTTTTTATTAAAAATCCAACTGTTAAGATTTCTAACAATTGGGTGTCTTAGGGGAGCATAAAATCTATAAAATCCATTCATTTTTTCTCGCCCAGGTATGTCCAGTAGCTGGGAATTCATCCTCTAGAGAAATTCCAAATTTGAAAATTCACTAAAATCCGATTTTTTTTATTAAAAATCCAACTGTTAAGATTTCTGACAATTGGGTGTCTTAGGGGAGCATAAAATCTATAAAATCCATTAATTTTATCTCGCCCAGGTATGTCCAGTAGCTGGAAATTCATCCTCTAGAGAAATTCCAAATTTGAAAATTCACTAAAATCCAAATTTTTCTTTAAAAATCCAACCGTTAAGATTTCTGACAATTGGTTGTCTTAGGGGAGCATAAAATCTATAAAATCCATTAATTTTTTCTCGCCCAGGTATGTCCAGTAGCTGGGAATTCATCCTCTAGAGAAATTCCAAATTTGAAAATTCACTAAAATCCAAATTTTTCTTTAAAAATCCAAGCGTTAAGATTTCTGACAATTGGGTGTCTTAGGGGATCATAAAATCTATAAAATCCATTCATTTTTTCTCGCCCAGGTGTGTCCAGTAGCTGGGAATTCATCCTCTAGAGAAATTCCAAATTTGAAAATTCACTAAAATCCAAATTTTTTTTATTAAAAATCCAACTGTTAAGATTTCTGACAATTGGGTGTCTTAGGGGAGCATAAAATCTATAAAATCCATTCATTTTTTCTCGCCCAGGTGTGTCCAGTAGCTGGGAATTCATCCTCTAGAGAAATTCCAAATTTGAAAATTCACTAAAATCCAAATTTTTTTAATTAAAAATCCAACTGTTAAGATAGCTGGAAATTCATCCTCTAGAGAAATTCCAAATTTGAAAATTCACTAAAATCCAAATTTTTTTTATTAAAAATCCAACTGTTAAGATTTCTGACAGTAGCTGGGAATTCATCCTCTAGAGAAATTCCAAATTTGAAAATTCACTAAAATCCAAATTTTTTTAATTAAAAATCCAACTGTTAAGATTTCTGACAATTGGGTGTCTTAGGGGAGCATAAAATCTATAAAATCCATTAATTTTATCTCGCCCAGGTATGTCCAGTAGCTGGGAATTCATCCTCTAGAGAAATTCCAAATTTGAAAAGTCACTAAAATCCAATTTTTTTTATTAAAAATCCAACTGTTAAGATTTCTGACAATTGGGTGTCTTAGGGGAGCATAAAATCTATAAAATCCATTAATTTTATCTCGCCCAGGTATGTCCAGTAGCTGGGAATTCATCCTCTAGAGAAATTCCAAATTTGAAAAGTCACTAAAATCCAAATTCTTTTTATTAAAAATCCAACTGTTAAGATTTCTGACAATTGGGTGTCTTAGGGAAGCATAAAATCTATAAAATCCATTAATTTTTTCTCGCCCAGGTATGTCCAGTAGCTGGGAATTCATCCTCTAGAGAAATTCCAAATTTAAAAATTCACTAAAATCCGATTTTTTTTATTAAAAATCCAACTGTTAAGATTTCTGACAATTGGGTGTCTTAGGGGAGCATAAAATCTATAAAATCCATTAATTTTATCTCGCCCAGGTATGTCCAGTAGCTGGAAATTCATCCTCTAGAGAAATTCCAAATTTGAAAATTCACTAAAATCCAAATTTTTCTTTAAAAATCCAACCGTTAAGATTTCTGACAATTGGGTGTCTTAGAGGAGCATAAAATCTATAAAATCCATTCATTTTTTCTCGCCCAGGTGTGTCCAGTAGCTGGGAATTCATCCTCTAGAGAAATTCCAAATTTGAAAATTCACTAAAATCCAAATTTTTTTAATTAAAAATCCAACTGATAAGATAGCTGGAAATTCATCCTCTAGAGAAATTCCAAATTTGAAAATTCACTAAAATCCAAATTTTTTTTATTAAAAATCCAACTGTTAAGATTTCTGACAGTAGCTGGGAATTCATCCTCTAGAGAAATTCCAAATTTGAAAATTCACTAAAATCCAAATTTTTTTAATTAAAAATCCAACTGTTAAGATTTCTGACAATTGGGTGTCTTAGGGGAGCATAAAATCTATAAAATCCATTAATTTTATCTCGCCCAGGTATGTCCAGTAGCTGGGAATTCATCCTCTAGAGAAATTCCAAATTTGAAAAGTCGCTAAAATCCAATTTTTTTTATTAAAAATCCAACTGTTAAGATTTCTGACAATTGGGTGTCTTAGGGGAGCATAAAATCTATAAAATCCATTAATTTTATCTCGCCCAGGTATGTCCAGTAGCTGGGAATTCATCCTCTAGAGAAATTCCAAATTTGAAAAGTCACTAAAATCCAAATTCTTTTTATTAAAAATCCAACTGTTAAGATTTCTGACAATTGGGTGTCTTAGGGAAGCATAAAATCTATAAAATCCATTAATTTTTTCTCGCCCAGGTATGTCCAGTAGCTGGGAATTCATCCTCTAGAGAAATTCCAAATTTGAAAATTCACTAAAATGCAAATTTTTTTTATTAAAAATCCAACTGTTAAGATTTCTGACAATTGGGTGTCTTAGGGGAGCATAAAATCTATAAAATCCATTCATTTTTTCTCGCCCAGGTATGTCCAGTAGCTGGGAATTCATCCTCTAGAGAAATTCCAAATTTGAAAATTCACTAAAATCCGATTTTTTTATTAAAAATCCAACTGTTAAGATTTCTGACAATTGGGTGTCTTAGGGGAGCATAAAATCTATAAAATCCATTAATTTTATCTCGCCCAGGTATGTCCAGTAGCTGGGAATTCATCCTCTAGAGAAATTCCAAATTTGAAAAGTCACTAAAATCCAAATTCTTTTTATTAAAAATCCAACTGTTAAGATTTCTGACAATTGGGTGTCTTAGGGAAGCATAAAATCTATAAAATCCATTCATTTTTTCTCGCCCAGGTATGTCCAGTAGCTGGGAATTCATCCTCTAGAGAAATTCCAAATTTGAAAATTCACTAAAATCCAAATTTTTTTTAATTAAAAATCCAACTGTTAAGATTTCTGACAATTGGGTGTCTTAGGGGAGCATAAAATCTATAAAATCCATTCATTTTTTCTCGCCCAGGTATGTCCAGTAGCTGGGAATTCATCCTCTAGAGAAATTCCAAATTTGAAAATTCACTAAAATCCAAATTTTTTTTATTAAAAATCCAACTGTTAAGATTTCTGATTTCTTAGGGGAGCATAAAATCTATAAAATCCATTAATTTTTTCTCGCCCAGGTATGTCCAGTAGCTGGGAATTCATCCTCTAGAGAAATTCCAAATTTGAAAATTCACTAAAATCCAAATTTTTTTAATTAAAAATCCAACTGTTAAGATTTCTGACAATTGGGTGTCTTAGGGGAGCATAAAATCTATAAAATCCATTCATTTTTCTCGCCCAGGTATGTCCAGTAGCTGGGAATTCATCCTCTAGAGAAATTCCAAATTTGAAAATTCACTAAAATCCAATTTTTTTTATTAAAAATCCAACTGTTAAGATTTTTGACAATTGGGTGTCTTAGGGGAGCATAAAATCCATTCATTTTTTCTCGCCCAGGTATGTCCAGTAGCTGGGAATTCATCCTCTAGAGAAATTCCAAATATGAAAATTCACTAAAATCCAAATTTTTTTTATTAAAAATCCAACTGTTAAGATTTCTGACAATTGGGTGTCTTAGGGGAGCATAAAATCTATAAAATCCATTCATTTTTTCTCGCCCAGGTATGTCCAGTAGCTGGGAATTCATCCTCTAGAGAAATTCCAAATTTGAAAATTCACTAAAATCCGATTTTTTTTATTAAAAATCCAACTGTTAAGATTTCTGACAATTGGGTGTCTTAGGGGAGCATAAAATCTATAAAATCCATTAATTTTATCTCGCCCAGGTATGTCCAGTAGCTGGAAATTCATCCTCTAGAGAAATTCCAAATTTGAAAATTCACTAAAATCCAAATTTTTCTTTAAAAATCCAACCGTTAAGATTTCTGACAATTGGGTGTCTTAGGGGAGCATAAAATCTATAAAATCCATTCATTTTTTCTCGCCCAGGTATGTCCAGTAGCTGGGAATTCATCCTCTAGAGAAATTCCAAATTTGAAAATTCACTAAAATCCAAATTTTTCTTTAAAAATCCAACCGTTAAGATTTCTGACAATTGGGTGTCTTAGGGGATCATAAAATCTATAAAATCCATTCATTTTTTCTCGCCCAGGTGTGTCCAGTAGCTGGGAATTCATCCTCTAGAGAAATTCCAAATTTGAAAATTCACTAAAATCCAATTTTTTTTTATTAAAAATCCAACTGTTAAGATTTCTGACAATTGGGTGCCTTAGGGGAGCATAAAATCTATAAAATCCATTCATTTTTTCTCGCCCAGGTATGTCCAGTAGCTGGGAATTCATCCTCTAGAGAAATTCCAAATATGAAAATTCACTAAAATCCAAATTCTTTTTATTAAAAATCCAACTGTTAAGATTTCTAACAATTGGGTGTCTTAGGGGAGCATAAAATCTATAAAATCCATTCATTTTTTCTCGCCCAGGTATGTCCAGTAGCTGGGAATTCATCCTCTAGAGAAATTCCAAATTGAAAATTCACTAAAATCCAAATTTTTTTATTAAAAATCCAACTGTTAAGATTTCTGACAATTGGGTGTCTTAGGGGAGCATAAAATCTATAAAATCCATTCATTTTTCTCGCCCAGGTATGTCCAGTAGCTGGGAATTCATCCTCTAGAGAAATTCCAAATTTGAAAATTCACTAAAATCCAATTTTTTTTTATTAAAAATCCAACTGTTAAGATTTCTGACAATTGGGTGCCTTAGGGGAGCATAAAATCTATAAAATCCATTCATTTTTTCTCGCCCAGGTATGTCCAGTAGCTGGGAATTCATCCTCTAGAGAAATTCCAAATATGAAAATTCACTAAAATCCAAATTTTTTTTATTAAAAATCCAACTGTTAAGATTTCTGACAATTGGGTGTCTTAGGGGAGCATAAAATCTATAAAATCCATTCATTTTTTCTCGCCCAGGTATGTCCAGTAGCTGGGAATTCATCCTCTAGAGAAATTCCAAATTTGAAAATTCACTAAAATCCGATTTTTTTTATTAAAAATCCAACTGTTAAGATTTCTGACAATTGGGTGTCTTAGGGGAGCATAAAATCTATAAAATCCATTAATTTTATCTCGCCCAGGTATGTCCAGTAGCTGGAAATTCATCCTCTAGAGAAATTCCAAATTTGAAAATTCACTAAAATCCAAATTTTTCTTTAAAAATCCAACCGTTAAGATTTCTGACAATTGGTTGTCTTAGGGGAGCATAAAATCTATATAATACATTCATTTTTTCTCGCCCAGGTATGTCCAGTAGCTGGGAATTCATCCTCTAGAGAAATTCCAAATTTGAAAATTCACTAAAATCCAAATTTTTCTTTAAAAATCCAAGCGTTAAGATTTCTGACAATTGGGTGTCTTAGGGGATCATAAAATCTATAAAATCCATTCATTTTTTCTCGCCCAGGTGTGTCCAGTAGCTGGGAATTCATCCTCTAGAGAAATTCCAAATTTGAAAATTCACTAAAATCCAAATTTTTTTTATTAAAAATCCAACTGTTAAGATTTCTGACAATTGGGTGTCTTAGGGGAGCATAAAATCTATAAAATCCATTCATTTTTTCTCGCCCAGGTGTGTCCAGTAGCTGGGAATTCATCCTCTAGAGAAATTCCAAATTTGAAAATTCACTAAAATCCAAATTTTTTTAATTAAAAATCCAACTGTTAAGATAGCTGGAAATTCATCCTCTAGAGAAATTCCAAATTTGAAAATTCACTAAAATCCAAATTTTTTTTATTAAAAATCCAACTGTTAAGATTTCTGACAGTAGCTGGGAATTCATCCTCTAGAGAAATTCCAAATTTGAAAATTCACTAAAATCCAAATTTTTTTAATTAAAAATCCAACTGTTAAGATTTCTGACAATTGGGTGTCTTAGGGGAGCATAAAATCTATAAAATCCATTAATTTTATCTCGCCCAGGTATGTCCAGTAGCTGGGAATTCATCCTCTAGAGAAATTCCAAATTTGAAAAGTCACTAAAATCCAATTTTTTTTATTAAAAATCCAACTGTTAAGATTTCTGACAATTGGGTGTCTTAGGGGAGCATAAAATCTATAAAATCCATTAATTTTATCTCGCCCAGGTATGTCCAGTAGCTGGGAATTCATCCTCTAGAGAAATTCCAAATTTGAAAAGTCACTAAAATCCAAATTCTTTTTATTAAAAATCCAACTGTTAAGATTTCTGACAATTGGGTGTCTTAGGGAAGCATAAAATCTATAAAATCCATTAATTTTTTCTCGCCCAGGTATGTCCAGTAGCTGGGAATTCATCCTCTAGAGAAATTCCAAATTTGAAATTTCACTAAAATCCAAATTTTTCTTTAAAAATCCAACCGTTAAGATTTCTGACAATTGGGTGTCTTAGGGGAGCATAAAATCTATAAAATCCATTCATTTTTTCTCGCCCAGGTATGTCCAGTAGCTGGGAATTCATCCTCTAGAGAAATTCCAAATTTGAAAATTCACTAAAATCCAAATTTTTCTTTAAAAATCCAACCGTTAAGATTTCTGACAATTGGGTGTCTTAGGGGAGCATAAAATCTATAAAATCCATTCATTTTTTCTCGCCCAGGTGTGTCCAGTAGCTGGGAATTCATCCTCTAGAGAAATTCCAAATTTGAAAATTCACTAAAATCCAAATTTTTTTTATTAAAAATCCAACTGTTAAGATTTCTGACAATTGGGTGTCTTAGGGGAGCATAAAATCTATAAAATCCATTCATTTTTTCTCGCCCAGGTGTGTCCAGTAGCTGGGAATTCATCCTCTAGAGAAATTCCAAATTTGAAAATTCACTAAAATCCAAATTTTTTTAATTAAAAATCCAACTGTTAAGATAGCTGGAAATTCATCCTCTAGAGAAATTCCAAATTTGAAAATTCACTAAAATCCAAATTTTTTTTATTAAAAATCCAACTGTTAAGATTTCTGACAATTGGGTGTCTTAGGGGAGCATAAAATCCATTCATTTTTTCTCGCCCAAGTATGTCCAGTAGCTGGGAATTCATCCTCTAGAGAAATTCCAAATTTGAAAATTCACTAAAATCCAAATTTTTTTTTATTAAAAATCCAACTGTTAAGATTTCTGACAATTGGGTGTCTTAGGGTAGCATAAAATCTATAAAATCCATTCATTTTTTCTCGCCCAGGTATGTCCAGCAGCTGGGAATTTATCCTCTAGAGAAATTCCAAATTTGAAAATTCACAAATCCAAATTTTTTTTATTAAAAATCCAACTGTTAAGATTTCTGACAATTGGGTGTCTTAGGGGAGCATAAAATCTATAAAATCCATTCATTTTTTCTCGCCCAAGTATGTCCAGTAGCTGGGAATTCATCCTCTAGAGAAATTCCAAATTTAAAAATTCACTAAAATCCAAATTTTTTTTATTAAAAATCCAACTGTTAAGATTTCTGACAATTGGGTGTCTTAGGGTAGCATAAAATCTATAAAATCCATTCATTTTTTCTCGCCCAGGTATGTCCAGCAGCTGGGAATTTATCCTCTAGAGAAATTCCAAATTTGAAAATTCACAAATCCAAATTTTTTTTATTAAAAATCCAACTGTTAAGATTTCTGACAATTGGGTGTCTTAGGGGAGCATAAAATCTATAAAATCCATTCATTTTTTCTCGCCCAGGTAGGTCCAGTAGCTGGGAATTCATCCTCTAGAGAAATTCCAAATTTGAAAATTCACTAAAATCCAAATTTTTTTTATTAAAAATCCAACTGTTAAGATTTCTGACAATTGGGTGTCTTAGGGGAGCATAAAATCTATAAAATCCATTCATATTTTCTCGCCCAGGTATGTCCAGTAGGTGGGAATTCATCCTCTAGAGAAATTCCAAATTTGAAAATTCACTAAAATCCAAATTTTTTTAATTAAAAATCCAACTGTTAAGATTTCTGACAATTGGGTGTCTTAGGGGAGCATAAAATCTATAAAATCCATTCATTTTTTCTCGCCCAGGTATGTCCAGTAGCTGGGAATTCCTCCTCTAGAGAAATTCCAAATTTGAAAATTCACTAAAATCCAAATTTTTTTATTAAAAATCAAACTGTTAAGATTTCTGACAATTAGGTGTCTTAGGGGAGCATAAAATCTATAAAATTCATTCATTTTTTCTCGCCCAGGTATGTCCAGTAGCTGGGAATTCATCCTCTAGAGAAATTCCAAATTTGAAAATTCACTAAAATCCAAATTTTTTTTATTAAAAATCCAACTGTTAAGATTTCTGACAATTGGGTGTCTTAGGGGAGCATAAAATCTATAAAATCCATTCATTTTTTTTCGCCCAGGTATGTCCAGTAGCTGGGAATTCATCCTCCAGAGAAATTCCAAATTTGAAAATTCACTAAAATCCAAATTTTTTTTATTAAAAATCCAACTGTTAAGATTTCTGACAATTGGGTGTCTTAGGGGAGCATAAAATCTATAAAATCCATTCATTTTTTCTGGCCCAGGTATGTCCAGTAGCTGGGAATTCATCCTCTAGAGAAATTCCAAATTTGAAAATTCACTAAAATCCAAATTTTTCTTTAAAAATCCAACTCTATAAAAGCCATTCATTTTTTCTCGCCCAGGTATGTCCAGCAGCTGGGAATTTATCCTCTAGAGAAATTCCAAATTTGAAAATTCACAAATCCAAATTTTTTTTATTAAAAATCCAACTGTTAAGATTTCTGACAATTGGGTGTCTTAGGGGAGCATAAAATCTATAAAATCCATTCATTTTTTCTCGCCCAGGTATGTCCAGTAGCTGGGAATTCATCCTCTAGAGAAATTCCAAATTTGAAAATTCACTAAAATCCAAATTTTTTTTATTAAAAATCCAACTGTTAAGATTTCTGACAATTGGGTGTCTTAGGGGAGCATAAAATCTATAAAATCCATTCATTTTTTTCTCGCCCAGGTATGTCCAGTAGCTGGGAATTCATCCTCTAGAGAAATTCCAAATTTGAAAATTCACTAAAATCCAAATTTTTTTATTAAAAATCAAACTGTTAAGATTTCTGACAATTGGGTGTCTTAGGGGAGCATAAAATCTATAAAATTCATTCATTTTTTCTCGCCCAGGTATGTCCAGTAGCTGGGAATTCATCCTCTAGAGAAATTCCAAATTTGAAAATTCATTAAAATCCAAATTTTTTTTATTAAAAATCCAACTGTTAAGATTTCTGACAATTGGGTGTCTTAGGGGAGCATAAAATCTAAAATCCATTAATTTTTTCTCGCCCAGGTATGTCCAGTAGCTGGGAATTCATCCTCTAGAGAAATTCCAAATTTGAAAATTCACAAATCCAAATTTTTTTTATTAAAAATCCAACTGTTAAGATTTCTGACAATTGGGTGTCTTAGGGGAGCATAAAATCTATAAAATCCATTCATTTTTTTTCGCCCAGGTATGTCCAGTAGCTGGGAATTCATCCTCTAGAGAAATTCCAAATTTGAAAATTCACTAAAATCCAAATTTTTTTTATTAAAAATCCAACTGTTAAGATTTCTGACAATTGGGTGTCTTAGGGGAGCATAAAATCTATAAAATCCATTCATTTTTTCTGGCCCAGGTATGTCCAGTAGCTGGGAATTCATCCTCTAGAGAAATTCCAAATTTGAAAATTCACTAAAATCCAAATTTTTCTTTAAAAATCCAACCGTTAGGATTTCTGACAATTGGGTGTCTTAGGGGAGCATAAAATCTATAAAATCCATTCATTTTTTCTTGTCTAGGTATAAAGAATATTTGAACATTTGTTTCAAATGTAAATAAGAAAAGGAAAAGAAACAAAATTCTTTATAGAACAGAAAATGCAAGCAAACACACATGTGAATATACAATTTTTTGCTTCGAACCTAAAAGCAGTGTTGTAGCTTTCATCGTCATGGTACAATTATCACAGGTAATAGCGATTCTACAACAAATTACGACACTAAAAAACACGCATTTTGTTGATAGAAACGTACAACGTTTATGCCAAAATCTATTGTCTTTGTCTCGCACACATATGTACATAATATCTCAAATTTACTGACATGCATATTGATGGTAGCAAGATCTACAAGGTAGTAGCGATTCTACAACAATACAAAATTTGTTGTAAAAAGACCTCACTAACCGTTAAATTCTACCAAATGTCAAACATCATATAAAGCTGTGCTGCTTGGGAGTTTGAAATCAGCCATGTTGTTATATTATCAGCACAAATTTAATTTTATAGAATTGACATTTAGTCAGGTAAATCAGCTGTGCTATCGCTGCTACCTTGTTGATCTGCCTTGGTTGGTAGAAACACAACGTTTATGTCAAAAACTGTTGTCTGTGTGACCCGCAGATTCTCAAATGTACTAAGTCAGCTGTGCTATTAGCATCATCTGGTATTATTGTACCATGCTCATCGTTGAGCAAGCGATGAAAGCACATACAGCGGACTATAGTAATTTTTTCAGACTTCATATTTAAATACGCATTTAGTAAATTTTCATTTAATTTGCACTGTAATACAGTTTCAGTTTTTCAGTGTTAAATAATTGTTTGTATTTAATTACGATAAAAATGTGGCAGCATCACGAAATTCTCTCAATTTTTTTGGAGAAACAGCTGTTGAACAAAATTAAAGAAAAATTTCTAATGTGAATTCTTTTTCAGGCTGAAAATAACAACGTTAATAGGTTGCTGTAATCTTTTAAAAGTGTAAAACAATTGAGAAAAAAGATATAATAGAATAATATTAATAAAAGAAGTCCAAATTGCACCCTAAAAGATGTTGATTTTTCAATGGCCGCAAGTTTTTTGTTTACTTTGTTGCGCGAAACAACAACAAGGTAGCAAAACCATATGTTTGTGTATGTATGTGTGCAGAACTTAAATAGAACTTTAATCAGCATGGTTGGTCATTTAAATATTATTTAAGTTTCATTTAAGTTTGTACTGCAAAACTCAATTTCGTATTTAAATAGAATTTAAATATAAATACCATTTAAATACGAAGTCATAAACTGGCCCTAAGCATGGTTGTTGGTTGAAGCATAGTAAACACTCGCGTTTCAATTACAATTGAACACAAAAAGCAAAGTTAAAAATTCAAGAGAATTTCGACGTATGATGTATATTTTTTGTTTTCCTTAAAATTTATTCATGTAAGAAGTTGGTTATATCTGACAAAAATTGAAAATCTAAACTTTTTTCTCTTATTTTAAGTATTTGACATTAAGTGTGTTCGAGTACGCAAAACTTTTTTTAGCATTTTTTACTGAACTTTACTGCATTTTACTAAATTGCGTTCGTTTACAGTGAAGTTACAGCTCATGGGTGAGAATTTCAAATTTTTACTGCAGAAATTTCTTGTAGTAAAATTTTGTAAAACCAAAAAACATGATTCAAAAGGTAAACAAACAAAAGTAACAAAAAAATATTTACAATAAGAAAGATTGAAATAATAAAAAACAATTAATGTTTGTAGGTAATTAGTCGAACTTAGACATATTGTATATATGTATATTGCAACGAATAGTTTGGCTCAAGTTAAAATCCGAGTTTACCCATTTATTGCTTCCGCGTCGGGTGGATGCAGCCTCTTCTAATTCCGACGTTGAGCTGGAATCACAGTGTTTTCCCGAGAGCCTAAAAGAACCTCCGTCTACCTGCAATTTGGTTTGCAACTGTCCCTCTTGCATAAGAATATCTTAATTTCTTTAAATAGTAAATCAGCCGTACAGGTCCTCGGCACTGCCTTGAACTAAAAATGCATATCAATACCATTGCACATGATGCATTTCTTCGTACTCTACGCATTTGAGAGGTTATAATCTTAAGTTTGCAGGCCTTTATAGACCCTGCCTTTTGATGTACATCTACATATGTATATTATTAATAGGCAAACTCATTTTTTCAAATCCCTTTTACGGCCATATTACTGAACCGATTTTAGAAAGATTTATATGTTTTTAAACTTGTTTTTACATAGATGCGCACAATCTTAATTTTATTTAAATCTGTTAGATATCTAGGGAGCTATAAACGTTTAAAGTTGCTACTAACACTTATTCCACATGCATGTATCAGCTTTAACTTGAAAAATAAAGAAAGTGTGCATGTGCATTTGTCCAATTTGCTTTTGCATAAAAATGAGACAGAATTTTAAGTTGCTTATTTAGAATGTTTTTTGTATTTTATCGTATGTATTTATGTAAATGTTTAATATAATTTCTAGAATGCGGTCGTTTGAGTCGTCCGCTGGAAGCACTAGTATTATATAATTTTCCTCTGTATACCTTTTATTGAAATTGTATATATTGAAACTATTAATTTGGCTCAAGTTCAAACCCGAGTTTACCCCTTTATTTATTCTAATTTTTTTTTTATTTAAATTTTTATTAGAATTTTTTTTGGATAAATTCATTATTTTTTATTAAGAGAGTACTATATATAGAACAATTTTTATTATTCATCATACTAGCAGAACGGATCAGTACAGATTTCGAGGTCGCTACACCATCTTATCAGCGTTCTTTATTCAATTTTGACGGTGGATACTAGTGATCAGGAATATCAACTATTTAACCGTATTATTTAACAAATTAGAATACGAAAAGTACAAACTTATTCATTTTCACATGTCAAATCAATTTCGGTTAGTACGAAATCCCATCTATGACGAATAACTACTCCATATATTACAGTCTCTCTTGCTTATTCAGCGCCATTGGCTGCTGAGAATAAACGGTACTTATCATGTTGTGAGGTTTCTGCCATTTGTAGTTGAATTTCTTTTTTAGTATTCAACCAACTATGACCACGTAAACATGTAGATTTTTTGACGTGTGCCATCGTTATTTATAATTGATGTTTGTAAGTAATTAGTCGAACTTATATATTGTATATATTTATATTGAAACGATTTATTTTGGCTCAAGTTCAAGTTCACTATGCTTTTTAAACCACAATAGTTTCGTTTAAAAATTTTAACCACAAAAATAATCGTTTTGCTATTCACTAACACTTTAAACGCTATATGTTTACGTTTAAAGACATCTGTTTCAGTCAGCTGCTATATCTAACTAAACAAATTGTTGTTTATTAACACCAGCATTTTTTGTGTGGTTTAATTCGTTTAGAAAAGTGTTTATTTATTGTTTTGCTTACATACATATAAAATTGTGAAATATAATGGCTTTGGAGTATATAGCATATAATTTATTGAAGAATGAGGCAGCTGATAGTGCTCCTTCAGTCCTTTTGAGTTGGGAGTAACAGAATTTAAGAAACTCTACCGCTTAAGTTCAGAATTGGCTGAAGAAATTTTTGTCTAACTTGATGGTGTTCTAAAAGGTTCTAGGATCACTGGAAGTAAAATATAACACTATTTACCGGGGTTGAAAATAAGTTTGTGAATAACATTGTGGCTAGTGCAAACATCAAAATATGTGGTTAAAGCTAACACCTGCTAAAGGTGTTAAAATTTACTGAATCGCACTGCTGATCCGTTCTGCTAGTATGATGAATAATAAAAATTGTTCTATATATAGAATTCTCTTAATAAAAAATAATGAATTTATCCAAAAAAATTTCTAATAAAAATTAAAATTAAATGGGTAAACTCGGGTTTGAACTTGAGCCAAATTAATCGTTTCAATATATACAATATTAATAAAAAGTTCGACTAATTACTTACAAACATTATTTATTGAAATTGTTATATTTTGCACTAAACAATTTAGTCTTTATTCGGTCTGAAAAACAATTGTACATCAAGAATGCTAACTGTGTATTAATGTATATAGAACGACAAGAGCAATGACAAAAGATAAGAATTAAATAAGAAAGAAGATGAAGTGATAGATGAGCTAAAGCTGCCAGACGGTTGACCTCATAGCCGTTTATAAGGGTTGCCGTATCAGAAATTTACTTTTGAAAGAAATGGTTTGAAAACATTTTTTCATACGAAATCATTTTCTTAAGTTCTACACATCACTCCCTTTCAGTTGATATCAGAGATGAATAAATGAAAAATAGATTCTATTTATAGTCTTGCTAAATTTATTTGTATATTACAGGATATATCAAATATTTTAAAGCAAAATAAATTGAAGATCGATCCCCTAAACAAAAACTTTAAAAGCTCCCTTGGAAACATTCTTCTTACATTTCCTTCAAAGTTTTTATTTTATTATAAACTAAAAATATACACCCACATTTTATGATTTTATCGCTTTTGGCTCAAATTGTATGTTTTTTTATAAATTAATGTTCTAAATGGAAATTAATTTTGTGCCGTGAAATAAAAACAGTCATACTTCAGAATTAAGAAAGCAAAATAATGAAATTTCGAGATCTTATAGAATTTTCTTAATTTAATTTAATTAAATTATTTATTAAATTAATTAAAATAATTTAACTTAATTTATTTTTAAGAAGCTTTTTGATATAAACTTTTGATGAAATGAAATATTTTTAAAAGAACGTTTTTTTTCTTTTGGTCATAAAATTCTACAGGCTCTCTTTTATTTTTTTATTGCTAAAAATATTGTATGTATTTAAATATGAAAAAAAAATTCATACATGTTCATATAAATTTGTTATATATTATTACAGCGTAATTTTATTATGGAAGGAGGAGCAATGGTATTAGCAGACGGCGGCGTAGTTTGCATTGATGAATTTGATAAAATGCGTGAGGACGATCGAGTCGCAATTCATGAAGCAATGGAACAACAGACAATATCAATTGCTAAAGCCGGCATTACTACGACATTGAACTCTCGATGCTCTGTGTTGGCTGCAGCCAATTCCATATTCGGTCGTTGGGATGATACTAAAGGCGAAGAGAATATTGATTTTATGCCAACGATTTTATCGCGTTTTGACATGATATTTATTGTAAAAGATGTGCACGATGAATCAAGAGACATAACAATGGCAAAACATATTATAAATGTACATCTATCTTCAAACAGGGCAGCCCCTGCAGAACAGCCGGAAGGCGAAATATCTTTAGCTCTATTTAAGAAATACATTCATTACTGTCGAACACATTGTGGTCCACGTTTAAGCGAAGAAGCAGGAGAAAAACTAAAAAGCCGATATGTTCTTATGCGCAGCGGAGCTGGTCAACAGGAGAAATCATCCGACAAACGTTTAAGTATTCCTATTACTGTTCGTCAGTTAGAGGCAATCATCCGAATTTCGGAATGTTTGGCTAAGATGCGGTTATTACCTTTTGCCGATGAAGAACATGTTAATGAGTCTTTGCGTCTTTTCCAAGTTTCTACTCTTGATGCTGCTATGACTGGTAGTCTGGCAGGTGCAGAAGGCTTTACGACAGAAGAAGATCAAGAAACTTTGAATCGTATTGAAAAGCAATTAAAGAGACGTTTTGCTATTGGATCCCAAGTTTCGGAACAAAATGTAATACAGGTATAAATTAAAATGAAATTTATTTATTTTTTCATTTAGATATTAAAAAATACTACTTCTATACATTTTTCAGGATTTCTTGCGCCAGAAATATGAAGAACGTACAATCCTTAAAGTAATCCATACTATGATACGACGCGGAGAGTTGCAACATCGTATGCAACGAAAAATGTTGTACCGCTTATGTTAAGCTTATTTTTTATATTCATTATTTTTGATTGATTAATACACAAATAAATTAAATACGCAAAATTACATTTAATGCTTTTATGTATCCGGAGGTAAGAAAGAAAGCTCTGCTTGTGAACAATTTTGTGATGAATTGAGCCAAGTTGGGAATATTATAGGGCTATGTCACAAAGCATGTTTAAAAATCCCCAAGGAGATCATGTGTTCTCAAAAAGAGATTCGAATGCGGGTAATATCGATTCTGATGAAGATTCAATCGGGAACTTCATTTGTTAACTTGACAGATATGGAAAAGCGTCGCTTTAAAATGCATTGGAAGTTCGTTCTAGTTGTGAACACGCTATCGAAACTGTTACTGGAACCGCAAATCGTGTATTATTTAATAAAGATCAGAAATCAGATCACCAGATGCCCAAACCTGGGATCGCCACATTCCTATAAGCTTAAAGCAGCACACCAGAGAATCACATATCATTTTAAGTACTATTAAAGTATTGGTCGTCAAACATGTATGAATACGTTAAAGATGAAATCATATCCATACATATACCAAGTTGAATTTAAATGTGTACAAATACGGGCAATCAATGTGTATAGGCAAATCCTGCGTGACGAACGACGCTACATTCGTAAGCGTTTTCACATTAATGTATAAGAATTTGTTGGTATTTCAAAAGAGGTACCTTACACTTATGCATGCTGTTTAGTGGGACATATGTAAGTGTACTTATTTGTTGCGAAATTATTGATCGCAAATATGTATTTGTGACGCACGCTACAAAATACGGAAATACCTTTAAAGGTTAAAGTTAAGTTAAATAAATTTCAAAAAAATTTTGGTTGGTAGACTGTTTTCGGGAATTGCCCATATAGTGATGCTCAGGTCGTAATAGGACCACGTTGACTAGCATTTGGCATGTACATTCGTTTTCCCACATTTTTTAACAAGTCGATACAAATCGCGTTGAATCAATCATAAAGGAATGTCAGTGAAGGGACTGAATTATGTATCCTCTGAAATCCTATAATACCTTAGCCATCTTGCTAATCGCGTAATAGCGGAGATTTCAGCTTGCCAAACACTTGAAAGCACCCTCAATGTCCGGAAAGGTCAGCATTCTGAATTCCTTGTACGTCATACATAGATATCTCTATGCCCCACCAGAGAGTGAAGAGACGTTTTTGCAGACTTGGTGTAGGCATGTTGCGCTGCAGAGAGAAGTTCCGTAAGAATGGTCATTCTCAAGTGGATATCAATAGATCTTTCCAGTGTCAGACTGATTGGCCTATGGGATGCCTTACCACCCTTAGGGATCAAAATAACTTTCAACGGAGCGCCATACTACAACCAAATTGCATTTGTCTGGACTACTATCTTAGTCTTTCATCATCCAAAGGGACGGTGACTGTACTGGGCGATATGTATTTTTGGCCAGTACTAGCCCTTGTTGCAGGGACTGGAGCCCGTGATGCCAAGAGTAGGGTATTTTCCCTTTTTGTTGGGAATTTATTTGGAAAGTTTCAAGCGAAGGGAAAAAGGATAGATTTTAATTTCAAGGAAAATGAGGGAATTTATAAATTTTTTTCCAGAGCAGAGAACTTTCAGTATATATTCCGAAACCTCGGACGTTGAAAGAAATATAAGTTCGGAAAAATATAAAACACACCTTTCTGATGAACCAATAAATATTTCATATAGTTCAGACCTTATACCATTTCTCAACAACCATCAAGTTCGGTAGCTACCCAGGGCAGAAAATTAGTTGTAAAACATAGACAGTCAGCCGCTATGGAAAAATGTAAAGTAAGCGACAGGGATGATGCGCATCTACAGAGTGCAAGGCAATGGATTTTGTTATAAATCGGTATTCAATCAGTAGAGCCCATCAACAATATCGCGAAGAATAATCAATCCGAGTTTATGGAGCTAAATGATGATTTTTGTGTGGTTCATTGGAATACAAAGATTCTGCCAAATGTGACAGAAATTGAGAAACGCGATCGTTTGTCCGTTATTGTCAAAACGCCTTATACAGAACAGCTCTTAGCGGCTTCAAACATTCCTTCAGGTTCGGGATATTTTTAGTGCGGGTTTCGATATTTTGGAGAAATGAGGTTTGCTGGAAAAAGTTCAAGCTTTTGTATTTGATATAACATCTTCGAACACCGGCAAATTTAATGGTGCTTGCGTACTGCTGAAGATGATATTGAGACGTAGTATGCTGTTTCTCCATCTCGTCACCATATTTTCCAAACAATTGTACAAACGGCTATTTTATCAGTGCAATTATATTATCCATGCGGTCCCGACATTCCATTTTTTAAAAACTATCTTTCTAAAAAATTAATGCTTACAATATCTCAGACTGCAATACGAGTAGTAAGATGGTTCGACTTATTGGTGAAAACCGGCAGAAAACACTTTTATTCTGTTTTAGAACCCTTAGACAGAAACCTCGGCATGAATACAAAGAGCTTTTAGAACTCGTCGTCATCCTTTTGGGGGGCATTCCTCCAAGACTATTCAATAAAAATATTTCTCTTAAGAAAAGAATTCCCAATTACAGCAGCTGAGGTGAAATCATTATGTACTATACATATCGTTTATTTATTTTGTCTATAGATATAATCGGGCCTGTTCCCGTTGGCGTTTGAAAACGTACTAAAAACGACAGTTTGGCATCACCGTTGGTGTTATCAACATTTATCGAAAATATATCGGTATTCTCCATTTTGAAACGAAGTTAGTAACGACAAAGAAACTTCTTTCTCTGTCGTCGCCATTCTTAGCATCGAAGTTGAAACGAGCATAAGAAAATAAGTTAAAAATGAAAATAACGACAGTACGGCGATTTGAGATTTTAGCTTCCAAAATGGAAAAAGATCCCGGATATGCTAAAGGTTTTCGGAAGGGCATAAAACCTCTAAATTTCGAAGGTTTTTGGAAAGAAATTGATGATAAAATAAATCCGTTTGGACCTCCAGTTCGTGACAGTGACGGTTGGCACAAAGTGAGTAAAGTCAAATTAGCAGCAAATATTAATTAATATTTTAATAACAAATATCCATATTTAATTCCAATTTAAGGTATGGAAGGACTTGAAGATCAAGGTGAAAAGGAAACTCGTGAACAACCAAACAGAAGCCAGATCAACAGGAGGAGGCGTCCAGGTTCCTTTGTCACCATTATTTACAATCATTGCATTTATGCTTAAGAATCCTTTTCTATTGTAATACAAATGTTGAGAGCTTTTGCAGGGACCAATTATTTTAATATGTGTTCCGTCCACACATCCTATGACTCCAGGAAAACCGTTCGTTCATAAAAAATTCTTTTGCACTCCATTATTTCATCTTCCGACATCTCAAATTTAATGCAGTTATTGCAAATTGGGGTATTCATCGCGTCCAAAACTTCGGATAAAATTTTACTAACCATGGGCTGAGCCAACGACAAATTAAAATCATTTCCAACGCTTACTTGATACGATCCTTGCGCAAAAAATCGCAGAGCATTTACCAGTTTTATTGTTGGCGTAATTGCAGACTTTCGCATGTTGGATGTTACTTTGGACGGATTTGTTCCAGGACGTTTTGAAAGGAAGTTTTATTGAGTCTGAATGTGTTCACAAATCTTACGAAATAAATGTATTTAGAAATGATTTTATAAAAATAACATTTCTTACATTGAATCTGGTACGGCAAAAATATTAACGTTCTGTCGTAAAATCTTCCGATGCACATATATTTATCCTCATTATTTCTTCATATTTACTTGAACTTGAAAAATAAAATTCGATGCTCGCCATTCTTTGACTTTTCGTTTAAAATAACAAAACTATTCAAAACTTGCAATAATGTAACACAACATTTATTTGTGTTTTCGATCACTTTTTCTTTTTCGTTTCAATATATTTATAGAATGCCAATTTAGAAACGAAGCGACGATAATAACGACAACGATATAGAAACGACGGTTAAAACGACAACGCCAACGGGAATAGGTCCGAATATCCAATATAATTACATATAGTAAATTCAAATAAAATACAAAATTATTCATTATTTAACGAGACGATAATTTTAAGTTTAATAACATTTACATTAACAGAAAAATCTATGTATAATTTTATAAAATTTATTAAATTGACTTGCAATTCAAAGTGTCGAGATGGATGATGAGGAACATTAAACGGAATGTTATCGAGCAGGAAATTAGAACAAATATCATCATTAATTAAATTTAATATAAACGACACATTCAACATAGTCCTTCGGGTTTTAAGAGTTGGAAGTTTGATTAGAGCAAGACGGCTGGTGTATGACGGAATACATTATCCACTTTACAAAGCTAGAAATTCTAGCGGTGTGTTTTAAACGTCTCACGACGATGCATTTTCATTAAGCTTTCGCATTAATATACCCTTTATTTTTAAAGTTTTTTTTATTAAATTTTAAGATGTAATATTTTAACACAAATTGAAAATATGCTTGGCGCACTGAAATGGCTCAATATACAATAAAGACTTGAAATGAATACACTATACTTTATACAAAAAATGAAAACGGGAAATGCACCAGAATACTTGATAGAACAACTTAATTATGTTGGAGACATACAACCGTATCAACTAAGGAATGCTGATAATTTCCGACTACCAAAAGCAACAACAACTGCAAAGCAACGTTCACTTTTCTACAAAGGACTACACCTACATACATACATATATAACATGATTCCAAGCAATACAAAATCAGAAACAAATACTAGTGTTTTTAAAAGAAAAATTGTATATTTTATAAGAAATAATGATATTCCACAGAGCTTTTGATAAAAACTTAAGTACAAAAATAATATTTTTTAAGAATTTATTGTAAAGTATTTTAATACTACTAAATTACCCAATAAATAAAAAAAAAATTTCGGAAGATCTAATGGGTTCCACTGACGACCACGAAGGCAGAATAACAAAAATTGCTTTTGTACCGATTCAATGTAATTGTTGTGAGTCACGTATATGGGATCCCAAACTATATATGCATATTCTAAGACAGGTCTGACGAGGGAAATATAAAGTTGGTTTGTAACATATGGTCCTTAAATTCTTTTGCCCATCTTTTGATAAAACCAAGAATACAACGTGATTTATTTGCAGTTATGGAAATGTGATTAATAAAATTCAACTTAGCATCCAACAAAACTCCAAGATCCAACACTGTAACACAATTTTCTAGCTGGTGGTTCCCCAAAGAATAATTTACTTTTATATGATTTCCTCTGTAGAAGGACATACATATGTTTAAATTTTTTTAAATTAAGCACCATAAAGCTAAAAGCGCATTCACGACAGCAGGCTTTTTTTTTGTTTCGTAGAAAGTAGTTTAATTTGACTACACTACAAAAGTAGCATGAACAACAATCTGCAGCTGCGTCGTCGTGTAGTCGTGAAAATAATAATTTTCATTTAAACACATGTATTTTATTTTTGACAGGTTGTAGTCGGTAGCCTGCTGTCGTGAATGTGTTTATAGCTTCAAATTTAAATTACACCATGACTGAATTGAGTCCAAATCTTGTTGAAGTAGACTGTGATCTCCATATTGATTAAAACTTATTAAAATCTTTACATCATCCGATGGAAAATTAATTTACGTTAGGAAGATCCTTTATAAAAAGATTAAACGGCAATGGTCCAAGATGACTTCCTTGTGGCACTCCAGATAAAACGTCTATCGATTTAGATGTGACGTTTTTAATACGGACACATTGTTTTCGATTTAATAAATATGACTCAATCTGGAATGACTCAATCTGGAGCAACGCCAGAATCAAATTTCGCGAACCACATATTCAACAACAAATGTACACCAAGACACATCAGACAAACAGTTGAATTACTGCATTTACAGCACAAAGGACGGCGACTGAACGTATTAGAAAACATGGAAATATACAAACAAAAAACGTTTGACGGAAGAATTATAAACGAACAAATAAACACTGCGTCAGACATAATATTTGAACCGCTAAAACATTTTTACACAAAAGAAAACAATAACCCAAGAAAACCAGACAACACAACAAACGAACAAAACCAAAAAGAAACCCAAAAACGTACAATCACAGACTATTACCTACACAAAGATAAAACACCTAGCAAATGATCACTCAAATAATAAACTGTAACGGTAAACACAAGAGACTAACAAAAGAAAAATTAAACGAACAAGAAGCAGGTAGATATAGAGCACACAGGAATATATACGAACGAGAGAGAGCCACACACGAATATATACGAACGAGAGAGATGCAGACACGAACAAGAGAGAAAGAGAGGAAAAGAGGTTAGGTACACAAGGAAACTATACGAAAGACAAGGGACAACACAAAAAACGATTAGCAATTCATTCCAAATTGCATCAAACCCCGTCGGAAGAAAAACACAACACATGACTCAATCCGTTTGAGAGAGTTATATGAAAACCCCATTGTGTTTCTTCAAGAGCAGTTTATGGTTTACCTTGTCAAACGCCTTTCTAAAATCAGTGGATATGATGCCAGTTTGTTTCCGTTGCACAAAACCCCGATTTATAATAGCTGTGTTCATTTACTAAAAATTTTTAACAATTCCCAGGGGCGAATTTTTCGCTTACAGAACCGATGATTTCATCCACACGAGTAGGACAGTAATGCACACAATTACAACATATTATACTTTTTCGAATGCATTGCCGCATTTTTAGAGTGAACGCCTTCCACTTGCATACAAAGTAAGCGGGATAGTGATCTGTTCATCCAATTCATATAAACTGATTACTGTCTCACATACAGTTTAAGCAGGCAGTAGACAGTCTATATACAATCGTGACAAATTCCATATACTGCCTCAATACACTTTATAAGCTAGAAATAATTGAACACAAAGTGTGGCAAATTTCATTGAAGAGATGTAATGTGGTATGCAATGTTCGCCGCTGGGTTGTTACTAAAAAGCGTTCATTAACCCAAAAAATTTGCAACGAGAGAGCGTCGAAAGAGCGTAAAAATTTAGAGGCAGAAAAATTCTTGCAAGTTTTTACAAGTAAAATTTTTACTTGCAATAATTATTCAAACAGGTATTTTGTGTTTGTGTTTACAAAACAATATTTCTAAATTGAGTTGAAAATAAAAATATTTTGGAAAATTTAAGAAATTGTAAGTAAATGTAAACTCTTAAAACGATAAAAAGTATTAAAAAGATAACAAATTTATTTTTGTGTAACTTAGAACAACAGAAGCAAAATAAGATTTGAACTAAGCAACACAGTATCTGGTACATCAGTGAAAAAGGATGTTCTTTTAGTTTTAGTGTTGTAAATATTATGAGTACTATTCGGTAATTTACACTAAGCAGGCAAATAATTCAATTAATTCACATATATATTTGCAAATAAATTTAAATTAACACATAATTTATTAAATTACGTTTTTACTGCTTTTGGGGTTTCATACTGGCAACAACATGATATTTTATTTTGGATAAAGCTTTTTATTGCAATGAAAATTGCTTATATTTGTTTCCTTTAAAAAATATATCTTACCCGGTTTTCGTTATTTCCGATGTTTTAAATAAAATTGCTAATTAAACATAGATATTTTATTCAAAAGTAGCTAATCACCCTTATTGTCTTTAGCGTATTTCGACAACGCCTAGTACTAGATTAAATAAAATTGCAAAACTTTTCATTATTCTATTACAAGCCGTACTCGAAAAAGCCACTCACGGCAATGCTGAATATAAATTACCATAATCACATTATTTTTATAATAATATACATATGTATGTATAATTTGTCCAAAAAATATAGGGGTAGTTATTAAGTACTCATATGTACCTATACATTACAACACTACTTTAACTTGCAAATTTTTGCTAGTAAAGTGTTCATTTACTTTTTCACATTTTTGAGAATAATTTTGGAAAATTTCTTGTTACTCTCTCGTTGCTAATTTTTAGTAGTAAAGTAAAAGAACACATTGAATGGTTGTTAGTTGTAAAAGAATTGTTTTAGTAGAACAGCCTTTTCGAAAGCCATGTTGATCAGATGACAATAGAGATGATACATGTTGAGAAATGCATTCAGTTACCATCTTTTAAAAAAGTTTGGGAATAATACTTATGCGCGAAACAACAACAACCTAGGAAAACCATATGTTTGTGTATGTATGTGTGCACAACTTAAATAGAACTTAACAACCATCCCTAAATAAGAGCGTTGAGCGTCGCGTTAGTAACAGGATACGTATTTGCAGTACATTCAGAGTAAATTTTTTTCTTACAATATATTGTAAATACGTGCCCTGTTAACGTGACGCTCAACGCACTTATTTAGGTATGGCTGTAAATCATCAAGGTTGGTCATTTAAATATTATTTAAGTTTAATTTAAATTTGAACTGCAAAACTTATTTTCGTATTTAAATAGAACTTAAATATAAATAACATTTAAATACGAAGTCATAAACTGGTCCTTAGTTTAGCAATTGCTCGATAATTTACAATGTCAGACTTACTACCAGATTTGTAAAACGGAATAATAAAAGACTTTCCAGATCCATATTTAATTGACATGTTAAAGATGCGTGTCAATAAGTGTGTTCGAGTACCCAAAAGTTTTTACAAATTTTTACTGAACTTTACTGCATTTTAGTAAATTGCGTTCGTTTACTTGAGTTACAGTAAATGAGAACACAAATTGAGAGCGTAAAGTGACAGTTCATGACTGAGAATTTACAAATTTTTACTGCAGAAATTTCTTGTAGTAAAATTTAGTAAAACCAGAAAACATACATACATATGTACACATGATTAAAAAGGTAAACAAACAAAAGTAAGAAAAAAATGTTTTCAATTTGATTTTTTTGAATAATCAGTTTCTATGCAAATTTCCAAGTGGTGCAAAACTACAGCCATGAGTGCTCCTTACAAATAAAAAGGTAAATAAATGTAAGTACATATGTATATGAATATGTATGTACAAATCGAAACTTTTATTATAAGCCGGTAAAAAATGTACATACATACTCGTATGTACATACATAACTTTAAATCCCAATCCCGCACGAGTCAATATTAAAATATCAATATAAAACTTTTTCATAATGATTTTTATGCTAAAAATAAATTTTTTAAGGTTCTGCTTTAAAAATTTTGAAGTCAGAAAATAAGGACCAGTCTAATATACATATGTATCTACAAACATATGAAAATCTTAATTTCAGATTGTGTTACAGTATTAGGCGAGATATTTCATACAAACAGACAACATCTTTAGTAAAAATGTCCGATTTCTTGCGAGTAGAATTCGTATGAAAAACAAATTTAAAGTTATCGATTTTTTTGTTTTGTATATAGATTAAGACTTTTTAAACATATACATACACATGTATGTATATTAATCTATTTTAATTATTCAAATACGCCCTTATAAACAAAAAAGGCCTTGGGTCGTTTTTACAATTCCGGGTCACAATTTTTTTTTTAACTTTAAGAAAATTTTATTAAGAAATTAGAATTAGATTTGATTTCCTTGTAAGATCTCCACAATCTTATTTTAAAAATTTTAGAAATGTAAGTTAAATAGTACCAACCATCACCAGATCTTGTTTTGTAATTTATTATGATGGATGTTGCCCTAATATGATCTGCTGCTTAATGCTGTAATGCTGCTCTACAAACATACACACTTTAATGATGATAATAAAAATATTTTGATAAACCACGTAGCAACAGCGAAGCACATAACTTCTGCAATAATTACAAGACCTGTAAAACGGTTGACATATGCATCCACATAGCTACAAACAAATTGTTCAGCTGAATTCTATGGCACATCCACAAACTGACATACATACTTTTTAACAACGGCAATAGACATCGAAACACATATTATGCTTGGGTTTTGGCTTAGCAAAGATCAATAAAAAAGCAGACGTTGTACGAATAAGATCGTTGTAAATAAAAATCGATATAATTAAAAAGGAACTTGTTTTAATTGGCGCCCAACTAGAAGGCTCAAGAACCTACAAGTGCTAAAAGGACATGGGCATCCTGAAAGAACCAAAATACTCCCTGCCTTAAATTTTAATTTAATAAATTAAAAAAATATAAAACCCGGTGTGCAAAGCTTATTTGGTTTTTGAAATCCTACAAATTATAATAGGACATGCGAATCCTGAAAGGACGAAGGAAAACCGATTGTCTTCAATTTAAATATTAATAAATTTAAAAAATGTAAGGGATTATTAAAAAATTTTCAAAGTAGATATTAGTTCAAAATTAATTGTTAGTAATGCGTGTTATAGTTTAAAACATTGCTTAGGAAATTTAAAGTTGAAACTTTGTGTGCAAAATTAATTTTGTTTTTCAATTCGGAAAAAATTTAAAAATATTTCCTTAAACTAATTTAAATACTTAATATAAAATAATTTTTATAAAGATTTTCGATAGAAAAAGCGTTTAAAATTTTCAAGCAAATAGTGAAAGCATCGTGCTGCTTATATATTTCTAAGATTTTTTTAGCATAATTTTTCCGGGTAAAAAATAATATTAAAACTACTATAATACAATAAAGCTTATTTTCTAAAACTATTGTTTTCGGCATATGTTTTGCTTAAGCACATTAAAAAATTGTGTATTTCTTATTAAGTTTTGTCTGCCAAGTTTTTTGAAAAAATTAATTATAGTCTTATAAAATGCTTCGTAATAGAGATCAGGTATTAGAAATCGTAAATGAGCAGACAAGGCAACAGTTAATCGAAGAGCTAAATCGCCTGACATTAGCGATTAACTAACTGCAACCACGTGGCGTTGAACAATATTTGCCTGTCTCGATTAATCCATTAGTTGTAGAAAATAATTCAAGTCTAGACTTGATAAAGTCTCTTCCCGAAATCAGTGGAGATTCTATTTCTTATCCAGCTTAGCGAAGCGCAGCCGAGTTTGCCATATAATATTATACAGAAGGTTCGGAGCAGTATTACATCGCTATGGGTATATTTCGAAATAAAATTATAGGTTCTGCAAACGCCACACTTGCATCGTTTAACACAGTACTTAATTTTAGGGCAATTATAGCTAGGTTAGACCAAGAATATGCCGATAAGACACATGTACTGGAGAATGAGCTTAGTATTCTTAGACAGGATAATCATTCTATCACTGAGTACTACAATAGGGTAGATAGGAAGCTATGTCTTATAATAAATAAACAAATCATGACATATGGCGGAAATAGTGATATCATTGCCACTTTAAATGAACGTGCTAGAAAGAACGTTTTACGTGTTTTCATATCTGGATCTGCAAACTGCTCTTGCAGTTGCTCAAGAACTCCAAACAAATCACAAACGATACGATTTTACAGAGGCCTTTGCGGTTGGGAATACTTTTAAACCCAATAGGCCGATTATGTTTCAATACAAACAAATTGAGCGCAATAACCGACCTAATGCAAGTATACCCTTCAATCAAAATGCTTCTAATAGACCAGCTCCAATGGAAGTTGATAACAATACAAGTTATTTCAGGCAGCGTAATAACTTCCAAAGTTACATTCCGATAGTTCACCCTTTCAGAAACTACAAAGAGTCAATTATATGCCGGACGAATTAGAAACATATTCAAATGAAGGGAAACATCTAAGTCGGCATATTGACTTTGATAATGATGACTACAATGACGACGTTGTAGCTGAATACGGTGATGAAATTAATTTTTTAAACTAAGATCGCTCCTGCCGTTTATTACGAAAAAGTGCAAAAACGGTCAGGAGCTTCGCATTCTAATTGATACTGGGACATCAAAAAATTATATAAAGCATTTTTCATTTCTTCAAGGAATTAGGCTCTTACATAAACCTTTCAATTTAAAGTCAATTAACGGTACAAATGTAATAGAAGAAAAATGCCTAATTAATGTGTTGGAGAATGCCTCAACGTTCTTTCTGCTCCCAAGCTTAAGCACGTTCGACGGTATTATAGGTTATGATTTTTTAAGGCAGATTAACGCAAAAATTGATACTGATAGAGGGTATTTATTTTACCGAAACGGTAAAGTATAATTACAACATCTTTCAGGTGATCAAGTAAATCTAATTACAATAGAGGAGGATACGGTTCTAGACAAATTTCAAGCCCAATTTCACCTGTCCATGTAGTCTTTAAGAAGGGTTTCGAAGAAGATGGAAGCCCAAAATTGCGAATGGTGATCGATTTTCGGAAAATTAATGAGAGAACAATTCCGGATCGATATCCCATTCCATTTACATCGGTCATCTTGGCTAATTTAGAAAATTCGAAATTCTTTACAACACTACACCTTAAGTCAGGCTTCTATCAGATTGGTATGTGTGAGGAGGATAGGTAGAAAACGGCGTTTAGTATAAACATTGAAAAATACGAATTCTGCAGATTACCTTTTGGGTTAAGAAACGCGCCGAGTATTTTTCAAAAAGCGATCGATGATGTTTTACGCGAAGCTATAGGCAAATATTGTCACTCCCCTTATGGAGAGTCGCATTTAAAACACATCGATTCTATACTCCAAAAACTTGAGAATGCGGGAATGAGAGTGTCACTCGAAAAATTAAAATTTGTTAAAACTCATGTAGAGTTTCTGGGGTTCCTAGTTTCTGAAGCAGGTATTAGAACTAAGGATAAGGTTCATGACATTATTAATTACGAGACCCCGCAGACACTTTGAGCCTTACGTTCATTTCTTGACCTATCCGGATATTACCGGCGCTTTATAAAAGATTACGCTGCAATTGTTAAACCCTTGACTGTTTATCTTCGCGGAGAAAACGGACAAGTAGGTGCGCGTAATTCCAAAAACGTAAAACTCGATCTTAATCCTGAAGCACTTCAGGCTTTTGAGCGTATAAAACGAATACTAGCTTCGGAGGATGTTTTGCTTCAATATCCGGATTATAACCAAACTGTTGAACTCACAACAGATGCCTCTTCTATTGCGTTAGGTGCGGTTTTGTCCCAAAAGGGTCGCCCAATCACAATGATTTCGTGAAGGCTCTCTGCTACCGAACAAAATTATGCTACTAACGAACGTGAGCTACTTGCTATTGTGTGGGTATTAAGAAAGCTTTGCCATTATTTGTACGGAATAAAAGATATAAAAATATTTACTGACCACCAGCCACTGATTTTTGCAATGTCAGAGGAAAACCCTAACGCCAAAATGAAAAGATGGCGGGCTTTTATAGAGGAGTTTTCGCCCACGTTTCACTTCAAGCCTGGAAAGGATAATATAGTGGCGGATGCGCTCTCTAGGCAGTTTTCCCACAACTTAAGCGAAGTCGCATCGGACGAAACTGTGCATAGCGAACAATCTCTAAGTAAAGTGATTAACACAGTAAAATGCCCTATTAACCAATTCAGAACACTAAAATTATTTTTGCAAGATTGATTCGTCATCCGATCACATTTGACACTGTTGAGAGTCTTCTTCAATGCTTAAAAAGTTGTGTTAATCCTAACGCCACCAACGCAATTTTCTGTGATCTCAGAACATTAGCAGAGATACAGAATGTAATAGAATCGGCTTTTCCAGGGATTAAATTTGTTCACACAGAGCTTCTCTTGATTGATTTAATTAACAAGGATGATTAAATGGAAGTAATAGCCACGGAGCACAATTGAGCTCATCGCGGCTTACATGAAAACTTTCGCCAAATAACTCGTGAGTATTACTTTCCTGACATAAAGAAAATATTAAAATCAATGATAACAAATTGCAAGATATGTTTATAGAATAATTACCAACGAAGACCCTCCGATCCTGGAATTGGTAAAACACCAATCCCACACCTCCCAGGAGAATTTCTCCGTATGGATATTTTTATAACCTCAAAACAATTGTTTTTAACGTGCATAGATAAATTTTCTTTGTAAAACCTATTATTTCGAGAGCCACGGTTGACATTAAATACGCTATATTAGAAATTTAATTAGTTTTTAATAATACTAAAGTCATTGTTTCCGACAATGAAAAAGCTTCCAGTCAAATGCTATTAAGGTTTTACTAAGATATAGTTTTTCAATAGACCAATTTTTCATACCAGCTTTTCACAGCGAGAGCAATGGTCAGGTGGAGGATTCCATTCCACTTTGTTGGAAATTGCGCGTTGTATTAAAGAGCAGCAAAAGATAGACGATATTATTAGTTTGGTTATTCTAGCAACGCATAAATACAATCGAAACTGATATATTTCACAATTGTGCGTTAGGTAAGTTAGATATTATAAGGGAAAGGCTATCTGAAACTCAGGAAAAGACTTTACAAAGAAGCAATCAAGGGCGAATACCTAAGACTTACGGCGTTGGCGAAAAAGTCTTTATAAGACGGAACAAAAGACTTGGAAATAAATTTGATAAGGTATTTGTTGAGAAGATAACTGAAAAAGACCTTGGCACTACAGTTTTGATTGATGAGAAAAAAAGTGCACAAAAGCAATCTTCGTTGAAAATAAATTATTTAAATTCGTTTTTTTTTCTGATTAAAGCAAGCACAATAAATCAAAAACATAAAAAACATATTTAAATAATCCACTTGTTAATTTTTAGAATAGTCACAAAATTAATTATAATTATTTTTATATTACTTTGTTTCATTTATTTTGCGTTATTTAATATTCATATTACTTATATTCATAATTGTAATCAGTATCAACTAAGCCAAATCCTTTGCACAATTTAAGCCAAGTTAGTATTCATATATCGTCATTGAAAGAAAAAGGGCTAAGCAGTATACTTTTTCGAAACGAGGACTTTTCGTAATTAAGAAGGGGGATAGTTTAATAGTACCAACCATCACCAGATCTTGTTTTGTAATTTATTATGATGGATGTTGCCCTAATATGATCTTCTGCTTAATGCTGTAATGCTGCTCTACAAACATACACACTTTAATGATGATAATAAAAATATTTTGACAAAACCACGTAGCAACAGCGAAGCACATAACTTCTGCAATAATTACAAGACTTGTAAAACGGTTGACATATGCATCCACATAGCTACAAACAAATTGTTCAGCTGAATTCTATGGCACATCCTCAAACTGACATATGTACATACTTTTTAACGGCACTAGACATCGAAACACATATTATGCTTGGGTTTTGGCTTAGCAAAGAGCAATAAAAAAGCAGACGTTGTACGAATAAGATCGTTGTAAATAAAAATCGATATAATTAAAAAGGAACTAGTTTTAATTTGTACATTGACAATGAATTGCGAAGAATTAAATAAAAATGGTGCAACAGATAAAATCTAAACTTAACTCTAAAGATAATTCAAAGACTTCCCTTAAATAATTTTTTATTAATAAATTAAAGAAATGTAGTTTAGTAGAGTCGTTTGATGCGACAAAGGCATCAAACGATGGATGTTATTAAAATTACAAATTTATGATATTTTTATTATTATTACGTAATTTTGTACCTGGCGTATGTATATCGCCAAACCTTTAAAAATTTAAATAAAATGTTCGTTTTTTTTAATTTAATGAATTTTTTAGAGTAGAGAGAAAATGTAGAGTTGCCAAGTTTTTACGCAGTCGGCTTGTTTCGCAGGATCCTTCCACATCAATCCATGAATTTCATTTCGCGCTTCTCACAAAGGGGGCTTAGCCCATCCTTTACAAAGCACTGGTTTGCAAGTCAAGTCAGTGGCGTAGCGGAGTATATGTACAATACTATCATGTGGACCGAAGTTAGAAAATAGAAAAGGAGATTTTGCAGGAAAACAATCAACATAATACATTTTCCTACCTACAATTTGTACTTATGATTGCTTTTTTGGAGTTTACTATATTCGGATTTAAATATTAACACCTAGACCTACCCATAGGAACAAACTACTAACAGACATGTAAAAAATGACATTTGCAAATCGTTCAAATCAGCTAAATCGCTGGTCGGTGAAGAAAGAGACAACTATAAAATACAAAATACTACGAATAAAGTGATGTAAACAAAAAATTAATACAAAATTTGTACACGAAAAATGCTTATAGGTATATTATAGAAAGTTGAGATTTTTTAATTTTTACTGAACTAAGAAGACATTGATAAATAAATAGTGCGTTTATGTGTTGGTCTTTTATCTTATTTAATACAAAATATTACAAATTTTTTAAATGTACACGAACCCTCCCGAATGGGTAGTCATCTTGTCGCGATGCGAGGGCTTAAGTACTGTGACATTTAGAGTCATGCTGGCGGTAGTGATGTTAGTCACGACCGGTAGGGCCTCCCATGCCAGAAGGGTCTAAATCGAGTACGAACAAAGAACTACCCCTCCCCACTCTATTAGTGTCTGTGGAGCGGCTAATGGAGTATCCTAGTCCGCTGGCCTGAAACGGTCATTTTTGGCTCTCTGAGGTCTGTCGGTCCGTGAAAATCCATCAGCGTCTGTCCTCATATTGAGCGGCTGATGGTCTGCGTCTGTCTCCAGTGGAGCGGCAGCAATCCTTTCGCCTGGCAGTAGGCATAAAATGCAAACCCCCCCTGTCTTCCAAATGTCAGACAACAACTCACGCCCTACGTATCCGGTAAAGGGCTTTATAATCTCCGGAGAACCAACTACTACAACGTCGGTTTCAGGCTGTAGTAAGTTGTTAGCTACTGAGACCCCGTCTAGCAGAGTGGTTGCGCCAGGCTCTGCTAGTCGGTCTGCTACTAGTGCGCAAAAAATCATGACCAAGCCTTCAGGCGGTCGCAAACCAAGCCTGGTACAAGGTTCTTCGAAACCAAGTACCTCTAAGGCTTCTCAGGTCCGGACGGGAGCAAACCCCGTCAAAATCCCTTCCTCGGGCGCAGGTTCAACGGTTAAGACACAGTCTGCCGTTAAACCAGCTTCCCATGTGCCGAATCTTGTGCAAACAGGGCACCCGAAGAACGATTCGATGCCCCCATCAGCACCTCCCTCGGCCTCTACGGCCTCAATTAAAAAACCCCAAAGGCATATAAATCCCGCCAAACGGGCCTACACCACTAGGCGCTCCGCCTTTAAAATCGTCAGCCGACTTGGTGGAAAACCGGTCGGTGAGCTCACGGAGCAAGAGGTAAGCTCTCTTCAGTGGGCGAAATCCCATATTGAGTATATTGAACGGGTCCAACCCACTGCGACGGAAGGTAATCCTGCAGGGAAGCCAACTGAAGCAGCGCCTAAACGGCAAAGATCAGGGGAGGACACCCTTCCTGGGACTAAAAGGCCCAAAAATATGCCTCAACGGCCGTTAACAAGATCATACAAGGAGGTGGCAAAGGACCATCTGATTTGGGCGATCATTGACCGCAACGCCAGTGACGGCACCATCTCTTCCAAAAACTGGAAACTGGTTGTCGTCGCACTCTCCATGGCGTTCCTCAAGGCTTTCAGGGGTAACCCTGGACCACCACCCGAATGTGATGATACCGGTTGGTATCAAGGGCACATCAAGTTGATAGCGTGTGCAGATGAGCGGTCATCGCTGCTGTACAAAAAAGCCGTGGAGTCCCTGGGGGAAGTATGGCGAGGCGCGAAGATTGAGGCAATACCTCTGGCGATGTACCGCAAAGGCCCAGATCTGTTGCCAGGATCCCCGCTGAGCCATCCGACCCCAAGGAGATCCTGGAAATCATTCAGGTCAGTAACCCAAAGCTACCCACACAAGACTGGAAAATAGTGCGGGTTACTGACGCTGTTGATGAAACCAGGAAGGCCACTGTTATAATTAACAGTGACTCTTTGTCGTTACTTCGGGAGACACAGGGGAATATATTCTATGGTTTTGGAACTATCTTCCTCCGTGTCTACAAAGGTGATGACATGGAGAAGCCTCAAGCTCCGGCGACGAAGGCTATGGTAACTATGGAGGACGATTCCGCTGCTTCATCGGCCAGCGAGGACACCCAGTCGATCACAGGATTCGTGGGTGACTTCTTTGGCAAGATGGAGGTTGCGGACGATGAGGACATCCTTCTGGAATCGGACGACGACCCAGAGGATGCCAACGTCACAGTCGTCCATAGTGATGAACTGTGATGAAGGTCACACAAATTAACCTTCTTCACTCTAAAGCGGCGACAGCTGCCCTTCTCCTCCGATTAGCTTCAGGCGCGGAGGAGCTTATTTGCATCCAAGAACCATTGTTGTATAAATACAGGGTTTACGGACTCAGTTTAGACGGCTATAGTACTTGTGGAAAAGTCGCGGTGGAAAACAAAACACGGACAGTATGGTTTATGAGCTTCTACATGGCTCACGATCAGGAGGATCCTCCAAACGGTTTAACCAGGAAGGCGATGGTGTATGCCAATAGGCGCAACATTCCCCTCATAATATGTGCAGACGCTAATGCTCACCATACCATCTGGGGCAGCTCGGATGTCAATCAACGAGGTGAGTTACTTCTAAACTTTATAGTAGAAAATGAACTAACAGTAGTTAATAGGGGTAATGAGCCCACCTTTATTGTGATTAACCGAGGCAACAGAAAAAACCTGTAAAAGAATCGACAGGAAAGGCAAGGCTAAGCCCATTTGGTGGAATGCGGAAATTGCTGAAAAACGCAAAGAAAGCAGGAAGCTCTTTAACGAGGCGAAACGTAATGGTGTATGGAACAGTTACAAATCCTCAGTGAATGGATTCAAGAATCTTATAAGGAAGGCTAAAAGACGGTCATGGAGGGAATTCTGCAGTGATGTAGAAAACTCCTCGGAGACAAGTCGGCTACGTAAGATCTCATCCTCAAGACCAGTTATTCCACCGTATATACAGAAGTCAGATGGATCCTGGACAACAAATAGTCAGAAGACCCTTGAGGTTCTGATTAATACTCACTTCCCAGGCTGCACTGATGATGTGCCGAGGGAGGTAATTCTTAATGGCGCTCGGAATAACTCTATTATCCCGATAACTCGTCATCGTGTGGAATGGGCTGTTAAAAGCTTTCATCCCTTTAAATCCCCAGGTCCGGATGGGATTATCCCAGCGGATCTGCAAAATAACCTAGAGACACTGATGCCATGGCTCTTGGTGATTTTCAGAGCCTGCCTAAGTCTCTCACATGTCCCATCTATATGTACAACATATAAGATTGTCTTCATCCCCAAGGGGGGGAAAACATCGCACACTAAGGCTAAAAACTTCAGGCCAATTAGTCTATCCTCCTTTCTGCTGAACACACTGGAGAGGATTATAGACATTCATATCAGATCAAAGCTAGGACATAATTCCTTGTCAATGGCTCAACATGCCTATACGAAAGGGAAGTCCACCGAAACTGCGCTTCACTTATTGGTGGGTCACATAGAGAGATCCCTACAATACAAGGAATTCGCATTAGTTGCTTTCCTGGATATTGAGGGAGCTTTCAACAATGTTAAACCAGAGTCGGTTATTAATGCGATGAGGCTACTGGAGATCGACCCAGAGATCATCCAATTTGTTAGTAGCATCTTGCACTTTCGGCGTATTGAATCTAACTGGGGCGCCGCAAACATTTCCAAAGTGGCTACCAGGGGCACACCGCAAGGAGGTGTACTCTCGCCATTACTTTGGAACCTAAATATAAATTTCCTCCTCAGGGCCATGGAAAAGACGTGCTGCAGAACGATTGCGTATGTGGATGACGTCGCAGTCATGGCTCTGGGTAAGGATCCCAGACTACTGTCTGAACTAATGGAATCCGCACTGGATGTCCTCGTAAAATGGTGCCGGGGATGTGGTCTGGATGTGAATCCGGCCAAAACGGAACTGGTACTTTTCACTAGGAGATACAAAATTCCCAAATTTGTTACCCCAAAGCTGAATGGGGTTCCACTGAAATTATCCGATAGTGCCAAATATCTTGGAATAATACTAGATAGTAAATTGAACTGGAATATGAATATCACTTCCAGAACCATTAAGGCAGCAACTGTATTATATTGCTGCAAAAAAGCCATTGGCCTAAATTGGGGTATCAACCCGAAAAATGTATACTGGCTATACGAATGTGTCAATAAACCCATTCTATTCTACGGTGCAGTCGTTTGGTGGCCGGCGCTTAGGCGGAAGAGTCATCAAACTAAGTTTGAACGTATAATGAGAATGATGGCAATAACAGTAACAGGTGCCTTTAGAACAACTCCTTCTAAGGCACTGTTCACGATATTGAACTGGCTACCACCAGACACTTTGGCTAAAAAGTTGGCTGCGAACACGGCAGTAAGACTAAAAGCCACCAGAGCATGGAGAGATTACAATATCGGTCATGCCAACATCCTATATAATATAAATTGGAACATGAGCGTTGACTATGTCACACCTGAGCCAATCTTTGATCCTGGCTTCTCTGTAAGCTTTTCGGATAACGCGGTCCACCCTGATGACCTACATACACCCGCGAATGTGATTCAAATTTTCACGGACGGGTCGAAATCACTGAATGGTGTCGGTTCTGGCATTTACTCCGAGCAGCTAAACTGGTGCATTCCTCTAAGGCTGCCGGACCACTGCAGTGTCATTCAGGCTGAAATAATGGCCATCTACACAGCCGCAAAATTCATTCGGTATGGCGAAATATCTGGTAGGGATATTCAGATCATTACCGATAGTAAGGCGGTCATTAGATCCCTGGAGAATGTGTTCATCACATCAAAAATTGTCAAGGAATGCCGGATATCTCTGGACGATATAGCGAGACATTCAACGGTTACCCTTAAGTGGGTACCAGGACACAGGGACATACACGGAAACTGTATCGCGGACACGTTGGCGCGTGCAGGCTCCACTTTAAATCGTAACGATTCAACACATGACAGGCGTCTCTCTCCCAATGAGTAAACAACTTATTGCACATAAGTTTCACCTTACTGCAATTCAGAAATGGTTAGATGAAACTACCTGTAGGGAAACTAGAAAAATCTGGCCCATAATAGATGAAAAAAGGACTAAGCGGGCATTACAGCTATCCAGACCTCATCCCAGAAACCTAATCGCGGTAATAACTGGACACTGGCCTATTGGGAGGCACGCCCAAAGGTTGGGGCTCAATTACAATGACATATGTAGAAGTTGCGGCGATGAAGAAGAGGAAGAATCGACGGAACATCTTCTCTGTCATTGTCCGGCATTCGATGATCTAAGACTTAAGCTTTCCGGTCAAAGAACCCTTGGGGACAAAACTTGTCTCTCTAATATTGATTCAAAAAAAGATCCATGAGCTGTGCTTGATCACGGCTGCCAATGGAACCTAACCTAACCTAAATGTACACGAAAAAAAATATCAAAGAGAATGCAAATAACTTTTTCATTTCTTTTTCGCTAATTGTGCGTATAGAGTGAGTCGCAAATAGCGCATATATAATTCTCCCATTCTGTCACCTCTGTATGCTTTGTGACAGACTTTTTTAATTTATATTTTTTGCAATTTAAACATATTTGCAGTATCGCTAGGAACTTGATTTTTCAGGTACCCTCCTAAAATTTGATTGGCTTTCTAATGGTGAAAAAACGAGACTAAACAAGTAAGAGAGATATATTCGGTTGTGCCGAATCTTACATATCCTTTACCATAGTATGGAGTGACGAAAGAAGTCAGAATCACGAAAATTCACGCCCACGAAATACGAAAAAAATTAAAAAAAAGTAACTAAAGGGAAAAAATTATATTAAAGCAAAAAAAAAAATTAGCACTCACCGTCTCACAGACTTCTCTTGATTGATTTAATTAACAAGGATGATTAAATGGAAGTAATAGCCACGGAGCACAATTGAGCTCATCGCGGCTTACATGAAAACTTTCGCCAAATAACTCGTGAGTATTACTTTCCTGACATAAAGAAAATATTAAAATCAATGATAACAAATTGCAAGATATGTTTATAGAATAATTACCAACGAAGACCCTCCGATCCTGGAATTGGTAAAACACCAATCCCACACCTCCCAGGAGAATTTCTCCATATGGATATTTTTATAACCTCAAAACAATTGTTTTTAACGTGCATAGATAAATTTTCTTTGTAAAACCTATTATTTCGAGAGCCACGGTTGACATTAAATACGCTATATTAGAAATTTAATTAGTTTTTAATAATACTAAAGTCATTGTTTCCGACAATGAAAAAGCTTCCAGTCAAGGTTTTACTAAGATATAGTTTTTCAATAGACCAATTTTTCATACCAGCTTTTCACAGCGAGAGCAATGGTCAGGTGGAGGATTCCATTCCACTTTGTTGGAAATTGCGCGTTGTATTAAAGAGCAGCAAAAGATAGACGATATTATTAGTTTGGTTATTCTAGCAACGCATAAATACAATCGAAACTGATATATTTCACAATTGTGCGTTAGGTAAGTTAGATATTATAAGGGAAAGGCTATCTGAAACTCAGGAAAAGACTTTACAAAGAAGCAATCAAGAGCGAATACCTAAGACTTACGGCGTTGGCGAAAAAGTCTTTATAAGACGGAACAAAAGACTTGGAAATAAATTTGATAAGGTATTTGTTGAGAAGATAACTGAAAAAGACCTTGGCACTACAGTTTTGATTGATGAGAAAAAAAGTGCACAAAAGCAATCTTCGTAGAAAATAAATTATTTAAATTCGTTTTTTTTCTGATTAAAGCAAGCACAATAAATCAAAAACATAAAAAACATATTTAAAATAAAAAATAAATTTTTTAAGGTTCTGCTTTAAAAATTTTGAAGTCAGAAAATAAGGACCAGTCTAATATACATATGTATCTACAAACATATGAAAATCTTAATTTCAGATTGTGTTACAGTATTAGGCGAGATATTTCATACAAACAGACAACATCTTTAGTAAAAATGTCCGATTTCTTGCGAGTAGAATTCGTATGAAAAACAAATTTAAAGTTATCGATTTTTTTGTTTTGTATATAGATTAAGACTTTTTAAACATATACATACACATGTATGTATATTAATCTATTTTAATTATTCAAATACGCCCTTATAAACAAAAAAGGCCTTGGGTCGTTTTTACAATTCCGGGTCACAATTTTTTTTTTAACTTTAAGAAAATTTTATTAAGAAATTAGAATTAGATTTGATTTCCTTGTAAGATCTCCACAATCTTATTTTAAAAATTTTAGAAATGTAAGTTAAATAGTACCAACCATCACCAGATCTTGTTTTGTAATTTATTATGATGGATGTTGCCCTAATATGATCTGCTGCTTAATGCTGTAATGCTGCTCTACAAACATACACACTTTAATGATGATAATAAAAATATTTTGATAAACCACGTAGCAACAGCGAAGCACATAACTTCTGCAATAATTACAAGACCTGTAAAACGGTTGACATATGCATCCACATAGCTACAAACAAATTGTTCAGCTGAATTCTATGGCACATCCACAAACTGACATACATACTTTTTAACAACGGCAATAGACATCGAAACACATATTATGCTTGGGTTTTGGCTTAGCAAAGATCAATAAAAAAGCAGACGTTGTACGAATAAGATCGTTGTAAATAAAAATCGATATAATTAAAAAGGAACTTGTTTTAATTGGCGCCCAACTAGAAGGCTCAAGAACCTACAAGTGCTAAAAGGACATGGGCATCCTGAAAGAACCAAAATACTCCCTGCCTTAAATTTTAATTTAATAAATTAAAAAAATATAAAACCCGGTGTGCAAAGCTTATTTGGTTTTTGAAATCCTACAAATTATAATAGGACATGCGAATCCTGAAAGGACGAAGGAAAACCGATTGTCTTCAATTTAAATATTAATAAATTTAAAAAGTGTAAGGGATTATTAAAAAATTTTCAAAGTAGATATTAGTTCAAAATTAATTGTTAGTAATGCGTGTTATAGTTTAAAACATTGCTTAGGAAATTTAAAGTTGAAACTTTGTGTGCAAAATTAATTTTGTTTTTCAATTCGGAAAAAATTTAAAAATATTTCCTTAAACTAATTTAAATACTTAATATAAAATAATTTTTATAAAGATTTTCGATAGAAAAAGCGTTTAAAATTTTCAAGCAAATAGTGAAAGCATCGTGCTGCTTATATATTTCTAAGATTTTTTTAGCATAATTTTTCCGGGTAAAAAATAATATTAAAACTACTATAATACAATAAAGCTTATTTTCTAAAACTATTGTTTTCGGCATATGTTTTGCTTAAGCACATTAAAAAATTGTGTATTTCTTATTAAGTTTTGTCTGCCAAGTTTTTTGAAAAAATTAATTATAGTCTTATAAAATGCTTCGTAATAGAGATCAGGTATTAGAAATCGTAAATGAGCAGACAAGGCAACAGTTAATCGAAGAGCTAAATCGCCTGACATTAGCGATTAACTAACTGCAACCACGTGGCGTTGAACAATATTTGCCTGTCTCGATTAATCCATTAGTTGTAGAAAATAATTCAAGTCTAGACTTGATAAAGTCTCTTCCCGAAATCAGTGGAGATTCTATTTCTTATCCAGCTTAGCGAAGCGCAGCCGAGTTTGCCATATAATATTATACAGAAGGTTCGGAGCAGTATTACATCGCTATGGGTATATTTCGAAATAAAATTATAGGTTCTGCAAACGCCACACTTGCATCGTTTAACACAGTACTTAATTTTAGGGCAATTATAGCTAGGTTAGACCAAGAATATGCCGATAAGACACATGTACTGGAGAATGAGCTTAGTATTCTTAGACAGGATAATCATTCTATCACTGAGTACTACAATAGGGTAGATAGGAAGCTATGTCTTATAATAAATAAACAAATCATGACATATGGCGGAAATAGTGATATCATTGCCACTTTAAATGAACGTGCTAGAAAGAACGTTTTACGTGTTTTCATATCTGGATCTGCAAACTGCTCTTGCAGTTGCTCAAGAACTCCAAACAAATCACAAACGATACGATTTTACAGAGGCCTTTGCGGTTGGGAATACTTTTAAACCCAATAGGCCGATTATGTTTCAATACAAACAAATTGAGCGCAATAACCGACCTAATGCAAGTATACCCTTCAATCAAAATGCTTCTAATAGACCAGCTCCAATGGAAGTTGATAACAATACAAGTTATTTCAGGCAGCGTAATAACTTCCAAAGTTACATTCCGATAGTTCACCCTTTCAGAAACTACAAAGAGTCAATTATATGCCGGACGAATTAGAAACATATTCAAATGAAGGGAAACATCTAAGTCGGCATATTGACTTTGATAATGATGACTACAATGACGACGTTGTAGCTGAATACGGTGATGAAATTAATTTTTTAAACTAAGATCGCTCCTGCCGTTTATTACGAAAAAGTGCAAAAACGGTCAGGAGCTTCGCATTCTAATTGATACTGGGACATCAAAAAATTATATAAAGCATTTTTCATTTCTTCAAGGAATTAGGCTCTTACATAAACCTTTCAATTTAAAGTCAATTAACGGTACAAATGTAATAGAAGAAAAATGCCTAATTAATGTGTTGGAGAATGCCTCAACGTTCTTTCTGCTCCCAAGCTTAAGCACGTTCGACGGTATTATAGGTTATGATTTTTTAAGGCAGATTAACGCAAAAATTGATACTGATAGAGGGTATTTATTTTACCGAAACGGTAAAGTATAATTACAACATCTTTCAGGTGATCAAGTAAATCTAATTACAATAGAGGAGGATACGGTTCTAGACAAATTTCAAGCCCAATTTCACCTGTCCATGTAGTCTTTAAGAAGGGTTTCGAAGAAGATGGAAGCCCAAAATTGCGAATGGTGATCGATTTTCGGAAAATTAATGAGAGAACAATTCCGGATCGATATCCCATTCCATTTACATCGGTCATCTTGGCTAATTTAGAAAATTCGAAATTCTTTACAACACTACACCTTAAGTCAGGCTTCTATCAGATTGGTATGTGTGAGGAGGATAGGTAGAAAACGGCGTTTAGTATAAACATTGAAAAATACGAATTCTGCAGATTACCTTTTGGGTTAAGAAACGCGCCGAGTATTTTTCAAAAAGCGATCGATGATGTTTTACGCGAAGCTATAGGCAAATATTGTCACTCCCCTTATGGAGAGTCGCATTTAAAACACATCGATTCTATACTCCAAAAACTTGAGAATGCGGGAATGAGAGTGTCACTCGAAAAATTAAAATTTGTTAAAACTCATGTAGAGTTTCTGGGGTTCCTAGTTTCTGAAGCAGGTATTAGAACTAAGGATAAGGTTCATGACATTATTAATTACGAGACCCCGCAGACACTTTGAGCCTTACGTTCATTTCTTGACCTATCCGGATATTACCGGCGCTTTATAAAAGATTACGCTGCAATTGTTAAACCCTTGACTGTTTATCTTCGCGGAGAAAACGGACAAGTAGGTGCGCGTAATTCCAAAAACGTAAAACTCGATCTTAATCCTGAAGCACTTCAGGCTTTTGAGCGTATAAAACGAATACTAGCTTCGGAGGATGTTTTGCTTCAATATCCGGATTATAACCAAACTGTTGAACTCACAACAGATGCCTCTTCTATTGCGTTAGGTGCGGTTTTGTCCCAAAAGGGTCGCCCAATCACAATGATTTCGTGAAGGCTCTCTGCTACCGAACAAAATTATGCTACTAACGAACGTGAGCTACTTGCTATTGTGTGGGTATTAAGAAAGCTTTGCCATTATTTGTACGGAATAAAAGATATAAAAATATTTACTGACCACCAGCCACTGATTTTTGCAATGTCAGAGGAAAACCCTAACGCCAAAATGAAAAGATGGCGGGCTTTTATAGAGGAGTTTTCGCCCACGTTTCACTTCAAGCCTGGAAAGGATAATATAGTGGCGGATGCGCTCTCTAGGCAGTTTTCCCACAACTTAAGCGAAGTCGCATCGGACGAAACTGTGCATAGCGAACAATCTCTAAGTAAAGTGATTAACACAGTAAAATGCCCTATTAACCAATTCAGAACACTAAAATTATTTTTGCAAGATTGATTCGTCATCCGATCACATTTGACACTGTTGAGAGTCTTCTTCAATGCTTAAAAAGTTGTGTTAATCCTAACGCCACCAACGCAATTTTCTGTGATCTCAGAACATTAGCAGAGATACAGAATGTAATAGAATCGGCTTTTCCAGGGATTAAATTTGTTCACACAGAGCTTCTCTTGATTGATTTAATTAACAAGGATGATTAAATGGAAGTAATAGCCACGGAGCACAATTGAGCTCATCGCGGCTTACATGAAAACTTTCGCCAAATAACTCGTGAGTATTACTTTCCTGACATAAAGAAAATATTAAAATCAATGATAACAAATTGCAAGATATGTTTATAGAATAATTACCAACGAAGACCCTCCGATCCTGGAATTGGTAAAACACCAATCCCACACCTCCCAGGAGAATTTCTCCGTATGGATATTTTTATAACCTCAAAACAATTGTTTTTAACGTGCATAGATAAATTTTCTTTGTAAAACCTATTATTTCGAGAGCCACGGTTGACATTAAATACGCTATATTAGAAATTTAATTAGTTTTTAATAATACTAAAGTCATTGTTTCCGACAATGAAAAAGCTTCCAGTCAAATGCTATTAAGGTTTTACTAAGATATAGTTTTTCAATAGACCAATTTTTCATACCAGCTTTTCACAGCGAGAGCAATGGTCAGGTGGAGGATTCCATTCCACTTTGTTGGAAATTGCGCGTTGTATTAAAGAGCAGCAAAAGATAGACGATATTATTAGTTTGGTTATTCTAGCAACGCATAAATACAATCGAAACTGATATATTTCACAATTGTGCGTTAGGTAAGTTAGATATTATAAGGGAAAGGCTATCTGAAACTCAGGAAAAGACTTTACAAAGAAGCAATCAAGGGCGAATACCTAAGACTTACGGCGTTGGCGAAAAAGTCTTTATAAGACGGAACAAAAGACTTGGAAATAAATTTGATAAGGTATTTGTTGAGAAGATAACTGAAAAAGACCTTGGCACTACAGTTTTGATTGATGAGAAAAAAAGTGCACAAAAGCAATCTTCGTTGAAAATAAATTATTTAAATTCGTTTTTTTTTCTGATTAAAGCAAGCACAATAAATCAAAAACATAAAAAACATATTTAAATAATCCACTTGTTAATTTTTAGAATAGTCACAAAATTAATTATAATTATTTTTATATTACTTTGTTTCATTTATTTTGCGTTATTTAATATTCATATTACTTATATTCATAATTGTAATCAGTATCAACTAAGCCAAATCCTTTGCACAATTTAAGCCAAGTTAGTATTCATATATCGTCATTGAAAGAAAAAGGGCTAAGCAGTATACTTTTTCGAAACGAGGACTTTTCGTAATTAAGAAGGGGGATAGTTTAATAGTACCAACCATCACCAGATCTTGTTTTGTAATTTATTATGATGGATGTTGCCCTAATATGATCTTCTGCTTAATGCTGTAATGCTGCTCTACAAACATACACACTTTAATGATGATAATAAAAATATTTTGACAAAACCACGTAGCAACAGCGAAGCACATAACTTCTGCAATAATTACAAGACTTGTAAAACGGTTGACATATGCATCCACATAGCTACAAACAAATTGTTCAGCTGAATTCTATGGCACATCCTCAAACTGACATATGTACATACTTTTTAACGGCACTAGACATCGAAACACATATTATGCTTGGGTTTTGGCTTAGCAAAGAGCAATAAAAAAGCAGACGTTGTACGAATAAGATCGTTGTAAATAAAAATCGATATAATTAAAAAGGAACTAGTTTTAATTTGTACATTGACAATGAATTGCGAAGAATTAAATAAAAATGGTGCAACAGATAAAATCTAAACTTAACTCTAAAGATAATTCAAAGACTTCCCTTAAATAATTTTTTATTAATAAATTAAAGAAATGTAGTTTAGTAGAGTCGTTTGATGCGACAAAGGCATCAAACGATGGATGTTATTAAAATTACAAATTTATGATATTTTTATTATTATTACGTAATTTTGTACCTGGCGTATGTATATCGCCAAACCTTTAAAAATTTAAATAAAATGTTCGTTTTTTTTAATTTAATGAATTTTTTAGAGTAGAGAGAAAATGTAGAGTTGCCAAGTTTTTACGCAGTCGGCTTGTTTCGCAGGATCCTTCCACATCAATCCATGAATTTCATTTCGCGCTTCTCACAAAGGGGGCTTAGCCCATCCTTTACAAAGCACTGGTTTGCAAGTCAAGTCAGTGGCGTAGCGGAGTATATGTACAATACTATCATGTGGACCGAAGTTAGAAAATAGAAAAGGAGATTTTGCAGGAAAACAATCAACATAATACATTTTCCTACCTACAATTTGTACTTATGATTGCTTTTTTGGAGTTTACTATATTCGGATTTAAATATTAACACCTAGACCTACCCATAGGAACAAACTACTAACAGACATGTAAAAAATGACATTTGCAAATCGTTCAAATCAGCTAAATCGCTGGTCGGTGAAGAAAGAGACAACTATAAAATACAAAATACTACGAATAAAGTGATGTAAACAAAAAATTAATACAAAATTTGTACACGAAAAATGCTTATAGGTATATTATAGAAAGTTGAGATTTTTTAATTTTTACTGAACTAAGAAGACATTGATAAATAAATAGTGCGTTTATGTGTTGGTCTTTTATCTTATTTAATACAAAATATTACAAATTTTTTAAATGTACACGAACCCTCCCGAATGGGTAGTCATCTTGTCGCGATGCGAGGGCTTAAGTACTGTGACATTTAGAGTCATGCTGGCGGTAGTGATGTTAGTCACGACCGGTAGGGCCTCCCATGCCAGAAGGGTCTAAATCGAGTACGAACAAAGAACTACCCCTCCCCACTCTATTAGTGTCTGTGGAGCGGCTAATGGAGTATCCTAGTCCGCTGGCCTGAAACGGTCATTTTTGGCTCTCTGAGGTCTGTCGGTCCGTGAAAATCCATCAGCGTCTGTCCTCATATTGAGCGGCTGATGGTCTGCGTCTGTCTCCAGTGGAGCGGCAGCAATCCTTTCGCCTGGCAGTAGGCATAAAATGCAAACCCCCCCTGTCTTCCAAATGTCAGACAACAACTCACGCCCTACGTATCCGGTAAAGGGCTTTATAATCTCCGGAGAACCAACTACTACAACGTCGGTTTCAGGCTGTAGTAAGTTGTTAGCTACTGAGACCCCGTCTAGCAGAGTGGTTGCGCCAGGCTCTGCTAGTCGGTCTGCTACTAGTGCGCAAAAAATCATGACCAAGCCTTCAGGCGGTCGCAAACCAAGCCTGGTACAAGGTTCTTCGAAACCAAGTACCTCTAAGGCTTCTCAGGTCCGGACGGGAGCAAACCCCGTCAAAATCCCTTCCTCGGGCGCAGGTTCAACGGTTAAGACACAGTCTGCCGTTAAACCAGCTTCCCATGTGCCGAATCTTGTGCAAACAGGGCACCCGAAGAACGATTCGATGCCCCCATCAGCACCTCCCTCGGCCTCTACGGCCTCAATTAAAAAACCCCAAAGGCATATAAATCCCGCCAAACGGGCCTACACCACTAGGCGCTCCGCCTTTAAAATCGTCAGCCGACTTGGTGGAAAACCGGTCGGTGAGCTCACGGAGCAAGAGGTAAGCTCTCTTCAGTGGGCGAAATCCCATATTGAGTATATTGAACGGGTCCAACCCACTGCGACGGAAGGTAATCCTGCAGGGAAGCCAACTGAAGCAGCGCCTAAACGGCAAAGATCAGGGGAGGACACCCTTCCTGGGACTAAAAGGCCCAAAAATATGCCTCAACGGCCGTTAACAAGATCATACAAGGAGGTGGCAAAGGACCATCTGATTTGGGCGATCATTGACCGCAACGCCAGTGACGGCACCATCTCTTCCAAAAACTGGAAACTGGTTGTCGTCGCACTCTCCATGGCGTTCCTCAAGGCTTTCAGGGGTAACCCTGGACCACCACCCGAATGTGATGATACCGGTTGGTATCAAGGGCACATCAAGTTGATAGCGTGTGCAGATGAGCGGTCATCGCTGCTGTACAAAAAAGCCGTGGAGTCCCTGGGGGAAGTATGGCGAGGCGCGAAGATTGAGGCAATACCTCTGGCGATGTACCGCAAAGGCCCAGATCTGTTGCCAGGATCCCCGCTGAGCCATCCGACCCCAAGGAGATCCTGGAAATCATTCAGGTCAGTAACCCAAAGCTACCCACACAAGACTGGAAAATAGTGCGGGTTACTGACGCTGTTGATGAAACCAGGAAGGCCACTGTTATAATTAACAGTGACTCTTTGTCGTTACTTCGGGAGACACAGGGGAATATATTCTATGGTTTTGGAACTATCTTCCTCCGTGTCTACAAAGGTGATGACATGGAGAAGCCTCAAGCTCCGGCGACGAAGGCTATGGTAACTATGGAGGACGATTCCGCTGCTTCATCGGCCAGCGAGGACACCCAGTCGATCACAGGATTCGTGGGTGACTTCTTTGGCAAGATGGAGGTTGCGGACGATGAGGACATCCTTCTGGAATCGGACGACGACCCAGAGGATGCCAACGTCACAGTCGTCCATAGTGATGAACTGTGATGAAGGTCACACAAATTAACCTTCTTCACTCTAAAGCGGCGACAGCTGCCCTTCTCCTCCGATTAGCTTCAGGCGCGGAGGAGCTTATTTGCATCCAAGAACCATTGTTGTATAAATACAGGGTTTACGGACTCAGTTTAGACGGCTATAGTACTTGTGGAAAAGTCGCGGTGGAAAACAAAACACGGACAGTATGGTTTATGAGCTTCTACATGGCTCACGATCAGGAGGATCCTCCAAACGGTTTAACCAGGAAGGCGATGGTGTATGCCAATAGGCGCAACATTCCCCTCATAATATGTGCAGACGCTAATGCTCACCATACCATCTGGGGCAGCTCGGATGTCAATCAACGAGGTGAGTTACTTCTAAACTTTATAGTAGAAAATGAACTAACAGTAGTTAATAGGGGTAATGAGCCCACCTTTATTGTGATTAACCGAGGCAACAGAAAAAACCTGTAAAAGAATCGACAGGAAAGGCAAGGCTAAGCCCATTTGGTGGAATGCGGAAATTGCTGAAAAACGCAAAGAAAGCAGGAAGCTCTTTAACGAGGCGAAACGTAATGGTGTATGGAACAGTTACAAATCCTCAGTGAATGGATTCAAGAATCTTATAAGGAAGGCTAAAAGACGGTCATGGAGGGAATTCTGCAGTGATGTAGAAAACTCCTCGGAGACAAGTCGGCTACGTAAGATCTCATCCTCAAGACCAGTTATTCCACCGTATATACAGAAGTCAGATGGATCCTGGACAACAAATAGTCAGAAGACCCTTGAGGTTCTGATTAATACTCACTTCCCAGGCTGCACTGATGATGTGCCGAGGGAGGTAATTCTTAATGGCGCTCGGAATAACTCTATTATCCCGATAACTCGTCATCGTGTGGAATGGGCTGTTAAAAGCTTTCATCCCTTTAAATCCCCAGGTCCGGATGGGATTATCCCAGCGGATCTGCAAAATAACCTAGAGACACTGATGCCATGGCTCTTGGTGATTTTCAGAGCCTGCCTAAGTCTCTCACATGTCCCATCTATATGTACAACATATAAGATTGTCTTCATCCCCAAGGGGGGGAAAACATCGCACACTAAGGCTAAAAACTTCAGGCCAATTAGTCTATCCTCCTTTCTGCTGAACACACTGGAGAGGATTATAGACATTCATATCAGATCAAAGCTAGGACATAATTCCTTGTCAATGGCTCAACATGCCTATACGAAAGGGAAGTCCACCGAAACTGCGCTTCACTTATTGGTGGGTCACATAGAGAGATCCCTACAATACAAGGAATTCGCATTAGTTGCTTTCCTGGATATTGAGGGAGCTTTCAACAATGTTAAACCAGAGTCGGTTATTAATGCGATGAGGCTACTGGAGATCGACCCAGAGATCATCCAATTTGTTAGTAGCATCTTGCACTTTCGGCGTATTGAATCTAACTGGGGCGCCGCAAACATTTCCAAAGTGGCTACCAGGGGCACACCGCAAGGAGGTGTACTCTCGCCATTACTTTGGAACCTAAATATAAATTTCCTCCTCAGGGCCATGGAAAAGACGTGCTGCAGAACGATTGCGTATGTGGATGACGTCGCAGTCATGGCTCTGGGTAAGGATCCCAGACTACTGTCTGAACTAATGGAATCCGCACTGGATGTCCTCGTAAAATGGTGCCGGGGATGTGGTCTGGATGTGAATCCGGCCAAAACGGAACTGGTACTTTTCACTAGGAGATACAAAATTCCCAAATTTGTTACCCCAAAGCTGAATGGGGTTCCACTGAAATTATCCGATAGTGCCAAATATCTTGGAATAATACTAGATAGTAAATTGAACTGGAATATGAATATCACTTCCAGAACCATTAAGGCAGCAACTGTATTATATTGCTGCAAAAAAGCCATTGGCCTAAATTGGGGTATCAACCCGAAAAATGTATACTGGCTATACGAATGTGTCAATAAACCCATTCTATTCTACGGTGCAGTCGTTTGGTGGCCGGCGCTTAGGCGGAAGAGTCATCAAACTAAGTTTGAACGTATAATGAGAATGATGGCAATAACAGTAACAGGTGCCTTTAGAACAACTCCTTCTAAGGCACTGTTCACGATATTGAACTGGCTACCACCAGACACTTTGGCTAAAAAGTTGGCTGCGAACACGGCAGTAAGACTAAAAGCCACCAGAGCATGGAGAGATTACAATATCGGTCATGCCAACATCCTATATAATATAAATTGGAACATGAGCGTTGACTATGTCACACCTGAGCCAATCTTTGATCCTGGCTTCTCTGTAAGCTTTTCGGATAACGCGGTCCACCCTGATGACCTACATACACCCGCGAATGTGATTCAAATTTTCACGGACGGGTCGAAATCACTGAATGGTGTCGGTTCTGGCATTTACTCCGAGCAGCTAAACTGGTGCATTCCTCTAAGGCTGCCGGACCACTGCAGTGTCATTCAGGCTGAAATAATGGCCATCTACACAGCCGCAAAATTCATTCGGTATGGCGAAATATCTGGTAGGGATATTCAGATCATTACCGATAGTAAGGCGGTCATTAGATCCCTGGAGAATGTGTTCATCACATCAAAAATTGTCAAGGAATGCCGGATATCTCTGGACGATATAGCGAGACATTCAACGGTTACCCTTAAGTGGGTACCAGGACACAGGGACATACACGGAAACTGTATCGCGGACACGTTGGCGCGTGCAGGCTCCACTTTAAATCGTAACGATTCAACACATGACAGGCGTCTCTCTCCCAATGAGTAAACAACTTATTGCACATAAGTTTCACCTTACTGCAATTCAGAAATGGTTAGATGAAACTACCTGTAGGGAAACTAGAAAAATCTGGCCCATAATAGATGAAAAAAGGACTAAGCGGGCATTACAGCTATCCAGACCTCATCCCAGAAACCTAATCGCGGTAATAACTGGACACTGGCCTATTGGGAGGCACGCCCAAAGGTTGGGGCTCAATTACAATGACATATGTAGAAGTTGCGGCGATGAAGAAGAGGAAGAATCGACGGAACATCTTCTCTGTCATTGTCCGGCATTCGATGATCTAAGACTTAAGCTTTCCGGTCAAAGAACCCTTGGGGACAAAACTTGTCTCTCTAATATTGATTCAAAAAAAGATCCATGAGCTGTGCTTGATCACGGCTGCCAATGGAACCTAACCTAACCTAAATGTACACGAAAAAAAATATCAAAGAGAATGCAAATAACTTTTTCATTTCTTTTTCGCTAATTGTGCGTATAGAGTGAGTCGCAAATAGCGCATATATAATTCTCCCATTCTGTCACCTCTGTATGCTTTGTGACAGACTTTTTTAATTTATATTTTTTGCAATTTAAACATATTTGCAGTATCGCTAGGAACTTGATTTTTCAGGTACCCTCCTAAAATTTGATTGGCTTTCTAATGGTGAAAAAACGAGACTAAACAAGTAAGAGAGATATATTCGGTTGTGCCGAATCTTACATATCCTTTACCATAGTATGGAGTGACGAAAGAAGTCAGAATCACGAAAATTCACGCCCACGAAATACGAAAAAAATTAAAAAAAAGTAACTAAAGGGAAAAAATTATATTAAAGCAAAAAAAAAAATTAGCACTCACCGTCTCACAGACTTCTCTTGATTGATTTAATTAACAAGGATGATTAAATGGAAGTAATAGCCACGGAGCACAATTGAGCTCATCGCGGCTTACATGAAAACTTTCGCCAAATAACTCGTGAGTATTACTTTCCTGACATAAAGAAAATATTAAAATCAATGATAACAAATTGCAAGATATGTTTATAGAATAATTACCAACGAAGACCCTCCGATCCTGGAATTGGTAAAACACCAATCCCACACCTCCCAGGAGAATTTCTCCATATGGATATTTTTATAACCTCAAAACAATTGTTTTTAACGTGCATAGATAAATTTTCTTTGTAAAACCTATTATTTCGAGAGCCACGGTTGACATTAAATACGCTATATTAGAAATTTAATTAGTTTTTAATAATACTAAAGTCATTGTTTCCGACAATGAAAAAGCTTCCAGTCAAGGTTTTACTAAGATATAGTTTTTCAATAGACCAATTTTTCATACCAGCTTTTCACAGCGAGAGCAATGGTCAGGTGGAGGATTCCATTCCACTTTGTTGGAAATTGCGCGTTGTATTAAAGAGCAGCAAAAGATAGACGATATTATTAGTTTGGTTATTCTAGCAACGCATAAATACAATCGAAACTGATATATTTCACAATTGTGCGTTAGGTAAGTTAGATATTATAAGGGAAAGGCTATCTGAAACTCAGGAAAAGACTTTACAAAGAAGCAATCAAGAGCGAATACCTAAGACTTACGGCGTTGGCGAAAAAGTCTTTATAAGACGGAACAAAAGACTTGGAAATAAATTTGATAAGGTATTTGTTGAGAAGATAACTGAAAAAGACCTTGGCACTACAGTTTTGATTGATGAGAAAAAAAGTGCACAAAAGCAATCTTCGTAGAAAATAAATTATTTAAATTCGTTTTTTTTCTGATTAAAGCAAGCACAATAAATCAAAAACATAAAAAACATATTTAAATAATCCACTTGTTAATTTTTAGAATAGTCACAAAATTAATTATAATTATTTTTATATTACTTTGTTTCATTTATTTTGCGTTATTTAATATTCATATTACTTATATTCATAATTGTAATCAGTATCAACTAAGCCAAATCCTTTGCAAAATTTAAGCCAAGTTAGTATTCATATATCGTCATTGAAAGAAAAAGGGCTAAGCAGTATACTTTTTCGAAACGAGGACTTTTCGTAATTAAGAAGGGGGATAGTTTAATAGTACCAACCATCACCAGATCTTGTTTTGTAATTTATTATGATGGATGTTGCCCTAATATGATCTTCTGCTTAATGCTGTAATGCTGCTCTACAAACATACACACTTTAATGATGATAATAAAAATATTTTGACAAAACCACGTAGCAACAGCGAAGCACATAACTTCTGCAATAATTACAAGACTTGTAAAACGGTTGACATATGCATCCACATAGCTACAAACAAATTGTTCAGCTGAATTCTATGGCACATCCTCAAACTGACATATGTACATACTTTTTAACGGCACTAGACATCGAAACACATATTATGCTTGGGTTTTGGCTTAGCAAAGAGCAATAAAAAAGCAGACGTTGTACGAATAAGATCGTTGTAAATAAAAATCGATATAATTAAAAAGGAACTAGTTTTAATTTGTACATTGACAATGAATTGCGAAGAATTAAATAAAAATGGTGCAACAGATAAAATCTAAACTTAACTCTAAAGATAATTCAAAGACTTCCCTTAAATAATTTTTTATTAATAAATTAAAGAAATGTAGTTTAGTAGAGTCGTTTGATGCGACAAAGGCATCAAACGATGGATGTTATTAAAATTACAAATTTATGATATTTTTATTATTATTACGTAATTTTGTACCTGGCGTATGTATATCGCCAAACCTTTAAAAATTTAAATAAAATGTTCGTTTTTTTTAATTTAATGAATTTTTTAGAGTAGAGAGAAAATGTAGAGTTGCCAAGTTTTTACGCAGTCGGCTTGTTTCGCAGGATCCTTCCACATCAATCCATGAATTTCATTTCGCGCTTCTCACAAAGGGGGCTTAGCCCATCCTTTACAAAGCACTGGTTTGCAAGTCAAGTCAGTGGCGTAGCGGAGTATATGTACAATACTATCATGTGGACCGAAGTTAGAAAATAGAAAAGGAGATTTTGCAGGAAAACAATCAACATAATACATTTTCCTACCTACAATTTGTACTTATGATTGCTTTTTTGGAGTTTACTATATTCGGATTTAAATATTAACACCTAGACCTACCCATAGGAACAAACTACTAACAGACATGTAAAAAATGACATTTGCAAATCGTTCAAATCAGCTAAATCGCTGGTCGGTGAAGAAAGAGACAACTATAAAATACAAAATACTACGAATAAAGTGATGTAAACAAAAAATTAATACAAAATTTGTACACGAAAAATGCTTATAGGTATATTATAGAAAGTTGAGATTTTTTAATTTTTACTGAACTAAGAAGACATTGATAAATGAATAGTGCGTTTATGTGTTGGTCTTTTATCTTATTTAATACAAAATATTACAAATTTTTTAAATGTACACGAACCCTCCCGAATGGGTAGTCATCTTGTCGCGATGCGAGGGCTTAAGTACTGTGACATTTAGAGTCATGCTGGCGGTAGTGATGTTAGTCACGACCGGTAGGGCCTCCCATACCAGAAGGGTCTAAATCGAGTACGAACAAAGAACTACCCCTCCCCACTCTATTAGCGTCTGTGGAGCGGCTAATGGAGTATCCTAGTCCGCTGGCCTGAAACGGTCATTTTTGGCTCTCTGAGGTCTGTCGGTCCGTGAAAATCCATCAGCGTCTGTCCTCATATTGAGCGGCTGATGGTCTGCGTCTGTCTCCAGTGGAGCGGCAGCAATCCTTTCGCCTGGCAGTAGGCATAAAATGCAAACCCCCCCTGTCTTCCAAATGTCAGACAACAACTCACGCCCTACGTATCCGGTAAAGGGCTTTATAATCTCCGGAGAACCAACTACTACAACGTCGGTTTCAGGCTGTAGTAAGTTGTTAGCTACTGAGTCCCCGTCTAGCAGAGTGGTTGCGCCAGGCTCTGCTAGTCGGTCTGCTACTAGTGCGCAAAAAATCATGACCAAGCCTTCAGGCGGTCGCAAACCAAGCCTGGTACAAGGTTCTTCGAAACCAAGTACCTCTAAGGCTTCTCAGGTCCGGACGGGAGCAAACCCCGTCAAAATCCCTTCCTCGGGCGCAGGTTCAACGGTTAAGACACAGTCTGCCGTTAAACCAGCTTCCCATGTGCCGAATCTTGTGCAAACAGGGCACCCGAAGAACGATTCGATGCCCCCATCAGCACCTCCCTCGGCCTCTACGGCCTCAATTAAAAAACCCCAAAGGCATATAAATCCCGCCAAACGGGCCTACACCACTAGGCGCTCCGCCTTTAAAATCGTCAGCCGACTTGGTGGAAAACCGGTCGGTGAGCTCACGGAGCAAGAGGTAAGCTCTCTTCAGTGGGCGAAATCCCATATTGAGTATATTGAACGGGTCCAACCCACTGCGACGGAAGGTAATCCTGCAGGGAAGCCAACTGAAGCAGCGCCTAAACGGCAAAGATCAGCGGAGGACACCCTTCCTGGGACTAAAAGGCCCAAAAATATGCCTCAACGGCCGTTAACAAGATCATACAAGGAGGTGGCAAAGGACCATCTGATTTGGGCGATCATTGACCGCAACGCCAGTGACGGCACCATCTCTTCCAAAAACTGGAAACTGGTTGTCGTCGCACTCTCCAAGGCGTTCCTCAAGGCTTTCAGGGGTAACCCTGGACCACCACCCGAATGTGATGATACCGGTTGGTATCAAGGGCACATCAAGTTGATAGCGTGTGCAGATGAGCGGTCATCGCTGCTGTACAAAAAAGCCGTGGAGTCCCTGGGGGAAGTATGGCGAGGCGCGAAGATTGAGGCAATACCTCTGGCGATGTACCGCAAAGGCCCAGATCTTTTGCCAGGATCCCCGCTGAGCCATCCGACCCCAAGGAGATCCTGGAAATCATTCAGGTCAGTAACCCAAAGCTACCCACACAAGACTGGAAAATAGTGCGGGTTACTGACGCTGTTGATGAAACCAGGAAGGCCACTGTTATAATTAACAGTGACTCTTTGTCGTTACTTCGGGAGACACAGGGGAAGATATTCTATGGTTTTGGAACTATCTTCCTCCGTGTCTACAAAGGTGATGACATGGAGAAGCCTCAAGCTCCGGTGACGAAGGCTATGGTAACTATGGAGGACGATTCCGCTGCTTCATCGGCCAGCGAGGACACCCAGTCGATCACAGGATTCGTGGGTGACTTCTTTGGCAGGATGGAGGTTGCGGACGATGAGGACATCCTTCTGGAATCGGACGACGACCCAGAGGATGCCAACGTCACAGTCGTTCATAGTGATGAACTGTGATGAAGGTCACACAAATTAACCTTCTTCACTCTAAAGCGGCGACAGCTGCCCTTCTCCTCCGATTAGCTTCAGGCGCGGAGGAGCTTATTTGCATCCAAGAACCATTGTTGTATAAAGACAGGGTTTGCGGACTCAGTTTAGACGGCTATAGTACTTGTGGAAAAGTCGCGGTGGAAAACAAAACACGGACAGTATGCTACATGGCTCACGATCAGGACGATCCTCCAAACGGTTTAACCAGGAAGGCGATGGTGTATGCCAATAGGCGCAACATTCCCCTCATAATATGTGCAGACGCTAATGCTCACCATACCATCTGGGGCAGCTCGGATGTCATTCAACGAGGTGAGTTACTTCTAAACTTTATAGTAGAAAATGAACTAACAGTAGTTAATAGGGGTAATGAGCCCACCTTTATTGTGATTAACCGAGGCAACAGAAAAATCCTGTAAAAGAATCGACAGGAAAGGCAAGGCTAAGCCCATTTGGTGGAATGCGGAAATTGCTGAAAAACGCAAAGAAAGCAGGAAGCTCTTTAACGAGGCGAAACGTAATGGTGTATGGAACAGTTACAAATCCTCAGTGAATGGATTCAAGAATCTTATAAGGAAGGCTAAAAGACGGTCATGGAGGGAATTCTGCAGTGATGTAGAAAACTCCTCGGAGACAAGTCGGCTACGTAAGATCTTATCCTCAAGACCAGTTATTCCACCGTATATACAGAAGTCAGATGGATCCTGGACAACAAATAGTCAGAAGACCCTTGAGGTTCTGATGAATACTCACTTCCCAGGCTGCACTGATGATGTGCCGAGGGAGGTAATTCTTAATGGAGCTCGGAATAACTCTATTATCCCGATAACTCGTCATCGTGTGGAATGGGCTGTTAAAAGCTTTCATCCCTTTAAATCCCCAGGTCCGGATGGGATTATCCCAGCGGATCTGCAAAATAACCTAGAGACACTGATGCCATGGCTCTTGGTGATTTTCAGAGCCTGCCTAAGTCTCTCACATGTCCCATCTATATGAACAACATATAAGATTGTCTTCATCCCCAAGAGGGGGAAAACATCGCACACTAAGACTAAAGACTTCAGGCCAATTAGTCTATCCTCCTTTCTGCTGAAAACACTGGAGAGGATTATAGACATTCATATCAGATCAAAGCTAGGACATAATTCCTTGTCAATGGCTCAACATGCCTATACGAAAGGGAAGTCCACCGAAACTGCGCTTCACTTATTGGTGGGTCACATAGAGAGATCCCTACAATACAAGGAATTCGCATTAGTTGCTTTCCTGGATATTGAGGGAGCTTTCAACAATGTTAAACCAGAGTCGGTTATTAATGCTATGAGGCTACTGGAGATCGACCCAGAGATCATCCAATTTGTTAGTAGCATCTTGCACTTTCGGCGTATTGAATCTAACTGGGGCGCCGCAAACATTTCCAAAGTGGCTACCAGGGGCACACCGCAAGGAGGTGTACTCTCGCCATTACTTTGGAACCTAAATATAAATTTCCTCCTCAGGGCCATGGAAAAGACGTGCTGCAGAACGATTGCGTATGCGGATGACGTCGCAGTCATGGCTCTGGGTAAGGATCCCAGACTACTGTCTGAACTAATGGAATCCGCACTGGATGTCCTCGTAAAATGGTGCCGGGGATGTGGTCTGGATGTGAATCCGGCCAAAACGGAACTGGTACTTTTCACTAGGAGATACAAAATTCCCAAATTTGTTACCTCAAAGCTGAATGGGGTTCCACTGAAACTATCCGATAGTGCCAAATATCTCGGAATAATACTAGATAGTAAATTGAACTGGAATATGAATATCACTTCCAGAACCATTAAGGCAGCAACTGTATTATATTGCTGCAAAAAAGCCATTGGCCTAAATTGGGGTATCAACCCGAAAAATGTATACTGGCTATACGAATGTGTCAATAAACCCATTCTATTCTACGGTGCAGTCGTTTGGTGGCCGGCGCTTAGGCGGAAGAGTCATCAAACTAAGTTTGAACGTATAATGAGAATGATGGCAATAACAGTAACAGGTGCCTTTAGAACAACTCCTTCTAAGGCACTGTTCACGATATTGAACTGGCTACCACCAGACACTTTGGCTAAAAAGTTGGCTGCGAACACGGCAGTAAGACTAAAAGCCACCAGAGCATGGAGAGATTACAATATCGGTCATGCCAACATCCTATATAATATAAATTGGAACATGAGCGTTGACTATGTCACACCTGATCCAATCTTTGATCCTGGCTTCTCTGTAAGCTTTTCGGATAACGCGGTCCACCCTGATGACCTACATACACCCGCGAATGTGATTCAAATTTTCACGGACGGGTCGAAATCACTGAATGGTGTCGGTTCTGGCATTTACTCCGAGCAGCTAAACTGGTGCATTCCTCTAAGGCTGCCGGACCACTGCAGTGTCATTCAGGCTGAAATAACGGCCATCTACACAGCCGCAAAATTCGAAATATCTGGTAGGGATATTCAGATCATTACCGATAGTAAGGCGGTCATTAGATCCCTGGAGAATGTGTTCATCACATCAAAAATTGTCAAGGAATGCCGGATATCTCTGGACGAGATAGCGAGACATTCAACGGTTACCCTTAAGTGGGTACCAGGACACAGGGACATACACGGAAACTGTATCGCGGGCACGTTGGCGCGTGCAGGATCCACTTTAAATCGTAACGATTCAACACATGACAGGCGTCTCTCTCCCAATGAGTAAACCTTACTGCAATTCAGAAATGGTTAGATGAAACTACCTGTAGGGAAACTAGAAAAATCTGGCCCATAATAGATGAAAAAAGGACTAAGCGGGCATTACAGCTATCCAGACCTCATCTCAGAAACCTAATCGCGGTAATAACTGGACACTGGCCTATTGGGAGGCACGCCCAAAGGTTGGGGCTCAATTACAATGACATATGTAGAAGTTGCGGCGATGAAGAAGAGGAAGAATCGACGGAACATCTTCTCTGTCATTGTCCGGCATTCGATGATCTAAGACTTAAACTTTCCGGTCAAAGAACCCTTGGGGACAAAACTTGTCTCTCTAATATTGATTCAAAAAAGATCCACTCCTTCATTGAATCAACCGGGTGGCTGCGTGAGAATATCAGCAGCCAGATAACATAGGACCCTTGGAAGACGGGACAACATGGTAGCACAACGGGAACTAATTGATGGACCCACGTGAGCTGTGCTTGATCACGGCTGCCAATGGAACCTAACCTAACCTAAATGTACACGAAAAAAATATCAAAGAGAATGCAAATAACTTTTTCATTTCTTTTTCGCTAATTGTGCGTATAGAGTGAGTCGCAAATAGCGCATATATAATTCTCCCATTCTGTCACCTCTGTATGCTTTGTGACAGACTTTTTTAATTTATATTTTTTGCAATTTAAACATATTTGCAGTATCGCTAGGAACTTGATTTTTCAGGTACCCTCCTAAAATTTAATTGGCTTTCTAATGGTGAAAAAACGAGACTAAACAAGTAAGAGAGATATATTCGGTTGTGCCGAATCTTACATATCCTTCACCATAGTATGGAGTGACGAAAGAAGTCAGAATCACGAAAATTCACGCCCACGAAATACGAAAAAAAATTTAAAAAAAGTAACTAAAGGGAAAAAATTATATTAAAGCAAAAAAAAAAATTGGCACTCACCGTCTCACGGACGCACCCTCACGCGATGGAAATAAAAAATTAATCACGATCACGCATTATTGGTACTAATCTCTATTTCATAGTATTGGCTGATTTCATAAACACAGCTTGCAAAGTAGCACTGGAAGCATGAGGTTACAAGGCATTCTAGTGATGGGATAAAAATCAACCAAACATTGTCATGCGTATCATGCGAGCCGGACCTAAAGAATAACACTATATTCCAATTGAAGTTTTAAAAAATTTTCAACACAAAATATTACGTTTAGTATTATAACTGAGACGAATCGATATGGAAGAAAGGCAGTTAGTTAGTAAATGGAATGCAGGAAATGAAAACAATAGTCTGAAAAGATCTGACAGCAACCCAATTACATATGTAGGTGTATTTATCGGCATACTAGCAGCTGGATTTTCACAGAATAACATGCAATATTTAGGGCAGCAGTTTCCTGACCTGATATATTCGGTTTGACGATGACACCCGCTCGTATCCATTACGCGAAGACAAAGCAGCGCCTATTCGAGACATATGGAATTTTTTCAATGAAAATCTTGCAAAAAATTATAGTCCCCATAAAAATATAACAATTGATGAGCAATTGTTTCCATATCGGGGAAAAACCAAATGTACACAATATATACCAGCAAAATATGGTATACAAAAAATCCTCACCATGACAATAAGTTTCCTTGTGTAAGCCTGTGTTGTTATTCAGCTATGTAATGGTTGCGGCATGTAGATGGCAGTAACCAATTTTAAGTCAATTTTAACCGTAATCCAATCCAGGGCGTTAGGCTTTGTTTACAATTGCTATGAAGGTTTTTCATACAGATTTCTTGAACAATCTTGTAGATTTTCGTTGCTGTTTCTAGAAATTTCTTCAATGTTCTGTTTCCGTTAGTTTGAATTTGAGTACTCAAATTTGCATACACACGGTAGATTAAACTGTGCTTAATCATCGCCATATTTTTATGTTCGTTAAATTAGAATCTACATTTAAATTTCGTAACATTAACAAATAGAATTACACTTTTATTTTTGCCAATACTTTAATTTATAAAATTAATAAAATCAACACAAACAATTTTCCAAAGAAATTTACCAACTTTATTCACACGCTTTTGCTGAGCGAACAAACCCATTAATTGTTATTTTAGTATATAAGTATAAGAAAATCAATGGAGAAATTCAGTATAGATTAACCGTATTCAAAGTGTGTTTAATTTTTTTTAAATATTCGATTAACAAATATTAACTCCGAACTCGAAACCGAACTATTTTGTTAATGAATGAAAACAATTTTAATTTATGTAATTTTTTTAAATTAATTTGTTTAATCTATGAGATCAATAAATCCTTGCAGCACATTAAATCGTTTTCTTTTCTTAAAAAATTTAACATTTCTCTTACTTTTTATCAAACAATTGCTATTTATAGTTTTCTTAAGACAAAAATTTTGCGTCGTAAGTGATGATGCAATAATTTCTAATATGCTCACTATATCAAAAAATCATTATATTGCAAATTTTCAATAAAAAGGGCAAAGAATTTTGAATTTTTTTAGAAAAGAAAACGCCAAAGAATTAAAATAATAAAGATAATTTTAAGATATTTTAGATATTTTTAAATTCTGAAAAATATATTCTTAAATCTAAATTATTAGAATGTGAACTAAATAAGATCCCGAATATCTACAAGAAGAATTAACTGTTCATCCTTAATAATCTAGCAGGAATTTGAAACTTAATAGCATGTAATACATCAGAATAATCAATCAGTTTAATTTAAGGCAAGTTAGTATTCATATATCGTCATTGAAAGAAAAAGGGCTAAGCAGTATACTTTTTCGAAACGAGGACTTTTCGTAATTAAGAAGGGGGATAGTTTAATAGTACCAACCATCACCAGATCTTGTTTTGTAATTTATTATGATGGATGTTGCCCTAATATGATCTGCTGCTTAATGCTGTAATGCTGCTCTACAAACATACACACTTTAATGATGATAATAAAAATATTTTGACAAAACCACGTAGCAACAGCGAAGCACATAACTTCTGCAATAATTACAAGACTTGTAAAACGGTTGACATATGCATCCACATAGCTACAAACAAATTGTTCAGCTGAATTCTATGGCACATCCTCAAACTGACATATGTACATACTTTTTAACGGCACTAGACATCGAAACACATATTATGCTTGGGTTTTGGCTTAGCAAAGAGCAATAAAAAAGCAGACGTTGTACGAATAAGATCGTTGTAAATAAAAATCGATATAATTAAAAAGGAACTAGTTTTAATTTGTACATTGACAATGAATTGCGAAGAATTAAATAAAAATGGTGCAACAGATAAAATCTAAACTTAACTCTAAAGATAATTCAAAGACTTCCCTTAAATAATTTTTTATTAATAAATTAAAGAAATGTAGTTTAGTAGAGTCGTTTGATGCGACAAAGGCATCAAACGATGGATGTTATTAAAATTACAAATTTATGATATTTTTATTATTATTACGTAATTTTGTACCTGGCGTATGTATATCGCCAAACCTTTAAAAATTTAAATAAAATGTTCGTTTTTTTTAATTTAATGAATTTTTTAGAGTAGAGAGAAAATGTAGAGTTGCCAAGTTTTTACGCAGTCGGCTTGTTTCGCAGGATCCTTCCACATCAATCCATGAATTTCATTTCGCGCTTCTCACAAAGGGGGCTTAGCCCATCCTTTACAAAGCACTGGTTTGCAAGTCAAGTCAGTGGCGTAGCGGAGTATATGTACAATACTATCATGTGGACCGAAGTTAGAAAATAGAAAAGGAGATTTTGCAGGAAAACAATCAACATAATACATTTTCCTACCTACAATTTGTACTTATGATTGCTTTTTTGGAGTTTACTATATTCGGAATTAAATATTAACACCTAGACCTACCCATAGGAACAAACTACTAACAGACATGTAAAAAATGACATTTGCAAATCGTTCAAATCAGCTAAATCGCTGGTCGGTGAAGAAAGAGACAACTATAAAATACAAAATACTACGAATAAAGTGATGTAAACAAAAAATTAATACAAAATTTGTACACGAAAAATGCTTATAGGTATATTCTAGAAAGTTGAGATTTTTTAATTTTTACTGAACTAAGAAGACATTGATAAATGAATAGTGCGTTTATGTGTTGGTCTTTTATCTTATTTAATACAAAATATTACAAATTTTTTAAATGTACACGAACCCTCCCGAATGGGTAGTCATCTTGTCGCGATGCGAGGGCTTAAGTACTGTGACATTTAGAGTCATGCTGGCGGTAGTGATGTTAGTCACGACCGGTAGGGCCTCCCATGCCAGAAGGGTCTAAATCGAGTAAGAACAAAGAACTACCCCTCCCCACTCTATTAGCGTCTGTTTCTCCTAGGTGGAGCGGCTAATGGAGTATCCTAGTCCGCTGGCCTGAAACGGTCATCTTTGGCTCTCTGAGGTCTGTCGGTCCGTGAAAATCCATCAGCGTCTGTCCTCATATTGAGCGGCTGATGGTCTGCGTCTGTCTCCAGTGGAGCGGCAGCAATCCTTTCGCCTGGCAGTAGGCATAAAATGCAAACCCCCCCTGTCTTCCAAATGTCAGACAACAACTCACGCCCTACGTATCCGGTAAAGGGCTTTATAATCTCCGGAGAACCAACTACTACAACGTCGGTTTCAGGCTGTAGTAAGTTGTTAGCTACTGAGACCCCGTCTAGCAGAGTGGTTGCGCCAGGCTCTGCTAGTCGGTCTGCTACTAGTGCGCAAAAAATCATGACCAAGCCTTCAGGCGGTCGCAAACCAAGCCTGGTACAAGGTTCTTCGAAACCAAGTACCTCTAAGGCTTCTCAGGTCCGGACGGGAGCAAACCCCGTCAAAATCCCTTCCTCGGGCGCAGGTTCAACGGTTAAGACACAGTCTGCCGTTAAACCAGCTTCCCATGTGCCGAATCTTGTGCAAACAGGGCACCCGAAGAACGATTCGATGCCCCCATCAGCACCTCCCTCGGCCTCTACGGCCTCAATTAAAAAACCCCAAAGGCATATAAATCCCGCCAAACGGGCCTACACCACTAGGCGCTCCGCCTTTAAAATCGTCAGCCGACTTGGTGGAAAACCGGTCGGTGAGCTCACGGAGCAAGAGGTAAGCTCTCTTCAGTGGGCGAAATCCCATATTGAGTATATTGAACGGGTCCAACCCACTGCGACGGAAGGTAATCCTGCAGGGAAGCCAACTGAAGCAGCGCCTAAACGGCAAAGATCAGGGGAGGACACCCTTCCTGGGACTAAAAGGCCCAAAAATATGCCTCAACGGCCGTTAACAAGATCATACAAGGAGGTGGCAAAGGATCATCTGATTTGGGCGATCATTGACCGCAACGCCAGTGACGGCACACTCTCCAAAAACTGGAAACTGGTTGTCGTCGCACTCTCCAAGGGGTTCCTCAAGGCTTTCAGGGGTAACCCTGGACCACCACCCGAATGTGATGATACCGGTTGGTATCAAGGGCACATCAAGTTGATAGCGTGTGCAGATGAGCGGTCATCGTTGCTGTACAAAAAAGCCGTGGAGTCCCTGGGGGAAGTATGGCGAGGCGCGAAGATTGAGGCAATACCTCTGGCGATGTACCGCAAAGGCCCAGATCTGTTGCCAGGATCCCCGCTGAGCCATCCGACCCCAAGGAGATCCTGGAAATCATTCAGGTCAGTAACCCAAAGCTACCCACACAAGACTGGAAAATAGTGCGGGTTACTGACGCTGTTGATGAAACCAGGAAGGCCACTGTTATAATTAACAGTGACTCTTTGTCGTTACTTCGGGAGACACAGGGGAATATATTCTATGGTTTTGGAACTATCTTCCTCCGTGTCTACAAAGGTGATGACATGGAGAAGCCTCAAGCTCCGGCGACGAAGGCTATGGTAACTATGGAGGACGATTCCGCTGCTTCATCGGCCAGCGAGGACACCCAGTCGATCACAGGATTCGTGGGTGACTTCTTTGGCAAGATGGAGGTTGCGGACGATGAGGACATCCTTCTGGAATCAAACGACGACCCAGAGGATGCCAACGTCACAGTCGTCCATAGTGATGAACTGTGATGAAGGTCACACAAATTAACCTTCTTCACTCTAAAGCGGCGACAGCTGCCCTTCTCCTCCGATTAGCTTCAGGCGCGGAGGAGCTTATTTGCATCCAAGAACCATTGTTGTATAAATACAGGGTTTACGGACTCAGTTTAGACGGCTATAGTACTTGTGGAAAAGTCGCGGTGGAAAACAAAACACGGACAGTATGGTTTATGAGCTTCTACATGGCTCACGATCAGGACGATCCTCCAAACGGTTTAACCAGGAAGGCGATGGTGTATGCCAATAGGCGCAACATTCCCCTCATAATATGTGCAGACGCTAATGCTCACCATACCATCTGGGGCAGCTCGGATGTCAATCAACGAGGTGAGTTACTTCTAAACTTTATAGTAGAAAATGAACTAACAGTAGTTAATAGGGGTAATGAGCCCACCTTTATTGTGATTAACCGAGGCAACAGAAAAAACCTGTAAAAGAATCGACAGGAAAGGCAAGGCTAAGCCCATTTGGTGGAATGCGGAAATTGCTGAAAAACGCAAAGAAAGCAGGAAGCTCTTTAACGAGGCGAAACGTAATGGTGTATGGAACAGTTACAAATCCTCAGTGAATGGATTCAAGAATCTTATAAGGAAGGCTAAAAGACGGTCATGGAGGGAATTCTGCAGTGATGTAGAAAACTCCTCGGAGACAAGTCGGCTACGTAAGATCTTATCCTCAAGACCAGTTATTCCACCGTATATACAGAAGTCAGATGGATCCTGGACAACAAATAGTCAGAAGACCCTTGAGGTTCTGATGAATACTCACTTCCCAGGCTGCACTGATGATGTGCCGAGGGAGGTAATTCTTAATGGAGCTCGGAATAACTCTATTATCCCGATAACTCGTCATCGTGTGGAATGGGCTGTTAAAAGCTTTCATCCCTTTAAATCCCCAGGTCCGGATGGGATTATCCCAGCGGATCTGCAAAATAACCTAGAGACACTGATGCCATGGCTCTTGGTGATTTTCAGAGCCTGCCTAAGTCTCTCACATGTCCCATCTATATGAACAACATATAAGATTGTCTTCATCCCCAAGAGGGGGAAAACATCGCACACTAAGGCTAAAGACTTCAGGCCAATTAGTCTATCCTCCTTTCTGCTGAAAACACTGGAGAGGATTATAGACATTCATATCAGATCAAAGCTAGGACATAATTCCTTGTCAATGGCTCAACATGCCTATACGAAAGGGAAGTCCACCGAAACTGCGCTTCACTTATTGGTGGGTCACATAGAGAGATCCCTACAATACAAGGAATTCGCATTAGTTGCTTTCCTGGATATTGAGGGAGCTTTCAACAATGTTAAACCAGAGTCGGTTATTAATGCGATGAGGCTACTGGAGATCGACCCAGAGATCATCCAATTTGTTAGTAGCATCTTGCACTTTCGGCGTATTGAATCTAACTGGGGCGCCGCAAACATTTCCAAAGTGGCTACCAGGGGCACACCGCAAGGAGGTGTACTCTCGCCATTACTTTGGAACCTAAATATAAATTTCCTCCTCAGGGCCATGGAAAAGACGTGCTGCAGAACGATTGCGTATGCGAATGACGTCGCAGTCATGGCTTTGGGTAAGGATCCCAGACTACTGTCTGAACTAATGGAATCCGCACTGGATGTCCTCGTAAAATGGTGCCGGGGATGTGGTCTGGATGTGAATCCGGCCAAAACGGAACTGGTACTTTTCACTAGGAGATACAAAATTCCCAAATTTGTTACCCCAAAGCTGAATGGGGTTCCACTGAAACTATCCGATAGTGCCAAATATCTTGGAATAATACTAGATAGTAAATTGAACTGGAATATGAATATCACTTCCAGAACCATTAAGGCAGCAACTGTATTATATTGCTGCAAAAAAGCCATTGGCCTAAATTGGGGTATCAACCCGAAAAATGTATACTGGCTATACGAATGTGTCAATAAACCCATTCTATTCTACGGTGCAGTCGTTTGGTGGCCGGCGCTTAGGCGGAAGAGTCATCAAACTAAGTTTGAACGTATAATGAGAATGATGGCAATAACAGTAACAGGTGCCTTTAGAACAACTCCTTCTAAGGCACTGTTCACGATATTGAACTGGCTACCACCAGACACTTTGGCTAAAAAGTTGGCTGCGAACACGGCAGTAAGACTAAAAGCCACCAGAGCATGGAGAGATTACAATATCGGTCATGCCAACATCCTATATAATATAAATTGGAACATGAGCGTTGACTATGTCACACCTGAGCCAATCTTTGATCCTGGCTTCTCTGTAAGCTTTTCGGATAACGCGGTCCACCCTGATGACCTACATACACCCGCGAATGTGATTCAAATTTTCACGGACGGGTCGAAATCACTGAATGGTGTCGGTTCTGGCATTTACTCCGAGCAGCTAAACTGGTGCATTCCTCTAAGGCTGCCGGACCACTGCAGTGTCATTCAGGCTGAAATAACGGCCATCTACACAGCCGCAAAATTCATTCGGTATGGCGAAATATCTGGTAGGGATATTCAGATCATTACCGATAGTAAGGCGGTCATTAGATCCCTGGAGAATGTGTTCATCACATCAAAAATTGTCAAGGAATGCCGGATATCTCTGGACGAGATAGCGAGACATTCAACGGTTACCCTTAAGTGGGTACCAGGACACAGGGACATACACGGAAACTGTATCGCGGACACGTTGGCGCGTGCAGGCTCCACTTTAAATCGTAACGATTCAACACATGACAGGCGTCTCTCTCCCAATGAGTAAACAACTTATTGCACATAAGTTTCACCTTACTGCAATTCAGAAATGGTTAGATGAAACTACCTGTAGGGAAACTAAAATCTGGCCCATAATAGATGAAAAAAGGACTAAGCGGGCATTACAGCTATCCAGACCTCATCTCAGAAACCTAATCGCGGTAATAACTGGACACTGGCCTATTGGGAGGCACGCCCAAAGGTTGGGGCTCAATTACAATGACATATGTAGAAGTTGCGGCGATGAAGAAGAGGAAGAATCGACGGAACATCTTCTCTGTCATTGTCCGGCATTCGATGATCTAAGACTTAAGCTTTCCGGTCAAAGAACCCTTGGGGACAAAACTTGTCTCTCTAATATTGATTCAAAAAAAGATCCACTCCTTCATTGAATCAACCGGGTGGCCCTTGGACCCTTGGAAGACGGGACAACATGGTAGCACAACGGGAACTAATTGATGGACCCACGTGAGCTGTGCTTGATCACGGCTGCCAATGGAACCTAACCTAACCTAAATGTACACGAAAAAAAATATCAAAGAGAATGCAAATAACTTTTTCATTTCTTTTTCGCTAATTGTGCGTATAGAGTGAGTCGCAAATAGCGCATATATAATTCTCCCATTCTGTCACCTCTGTATGCTTTGTGACAGACTTTTTTAATTTATATTTTTTGCAATTTAAACATATTTGCAGTATCGCTAGGAACTTGATTTTTCAGGTACCCTCCTAAAATTTAATTGGCTTTCTAATGGTGAAAAAACGAGACTAAACAAGTAAGAGAGATATATTCGGTTGTGCCGAATCTTACATATCCTTCACCATAGTATGGAGTGACGAAAGAAGTCAGAATCACGAAAATTCACGCCCACGAAATACGAAAAAAAATTTAAAAAAAGTAACTAAAGGGAAAAAATTATATTAAAGCAAAAAAAAAATTGGCACTCACCGTCTCACGGACGCACCCTCACGCGATGGAAATAAAAAATTAATCACGATCACGCATTATTGGTACTAATCTCTATTTCATAGTATTGGCTGATTTCATAAACACAGCTTGCAAAGTAGCACTGGAAGCATGAGGTTACAAGGCATTCTAGTGATGGGATAAAAATCAACCAAACATTGTCATGCGTATCATGCGAGCCGGACCTAAAGAATAACACTATATTCCAATTGAAGTTTTAAAAAATTTTCAACACAAAATATTACGTTTAGTATTATAACTGAGACGAATCGGTATGGAAGAAAGGCAGTTAGTTAGTAAATGGAATGCAGGAAATGAAAACAATAGTCTGAAAAGATCTAACAGCAACCCAATTACATATGTAGGTGTATTTATCGGCATACTAGCAGCTGGATTTTCACAAAATAACATGCAATATTTAGGGCAGCAGTTTCCTGACCTGATATATTCGGTTTGACGATGACACCCGCTCGTATCCATTACGCGAAGACAAAGCAGCGCCTATTCGAGACATATGGAATTTTTTCAATGAAAATCTTGCAAAAAATTATAGTCCCCATAAAAATATAACAATTGATGAGCAATTGTTTCCATATCGGGGAAAAACCAAATGTACACAATATATACCAGCAAAATATGGTATACAAAAAATCCTCACCATGACAAAAAGTTGCCTTGTGTAAGCCTGTGTTGTTATTCAGCTATGTAATGGTTGCGGCATGTAGATGGCAGTAACCAATTTTAAGTCAATTTTAACCGTAATCCAATCCAGGGCGTTAGGCTTTGTTTACAATTGCTATGAAGGTTTTTCATACAGATTTCTTGAACAATCTTGTAGATTTTCGTTGCTGTTTCTAGAAATTTCTTGAATGTTCTGTTTCCGTTAGTTTGAATTTGAGTACTCAAATTTGCATACACACGGTAGATTAAACTGTGCTTAATCATCGCCATATTTTTATGTTCGTTAAATTAGAATCTACATTTAAATTTCGTAACATTAACAAATAGAATTACACTTTTATTTTTGCCAATACTTTAATTTATAAAATTAATAAAATCAACACAAACAATTTTCCAAAGAAATTTACCAACTTTATTCACACGCTTTTGCTGAGCGAACAAACCCATTAATTGTTATTTTAGTATATAAGTATAAGAAAATCAATGGAGAAATTCAGTATAGATTAACCGTATTCAAAGTGTGTTTAATTTTTTTTAAATATTCGATTAACAAATATTAACTCCGAACTCGAAACCGAACTATTTTGTTAATGAATGAAAACAATTTTAATTTATGTAATTTTTTTAAATTAATTTGTTTAATCTATGAGATCAATAAATCCTTGCAGCACATTAAATCGTTTTCTTTTCTTAAAAAATTTAACATTTCTCTTACTTTTTATCAAACAATTGCTATTTATAGTTTTCTTAAGACAAAAATTTTGCGTCGTAAGTGATGATGCAATAATTTCTAATATGCTCACTATATCAAAAAATCATTATATTGCAAATTTTCAATAAAAAGGGCAAAGAATTTTGAATTTTTTTAGAAAAGAAAACGCCAAAGAATTAAAATAATAAAGATAATTTTAAAATATTTTAGATATTTTTAAATTCTGAAAAATATATTCTTAAATCTAAATTATTAGAATGTGAACTAAATAAGATCCCGAATATCTACAAGAAGAATTAACTGTTCATCCTTAATAATCTAGCAGGAATTTGAAACTTAATAGCATGTAATACATCAGAATAATCAATCAGTTTTCATTAAAATCAAATCACACTTATCAATCAGCATAAGAAGGGGTTGAATTCGAAGTACCGGAACTAGAAAAGTTCAAGAAAGAAAGAACAATTTCTTTTCAATTTTAATTGAATGAAGGACTTTTGAAATAAATTTTTGGCTTCAGTGCAAATCTGAGTTTAGCCATTTCCTCTTATTTTTTTTAAGAAATTGTTTTTAGATAAGTTCGTTATTTTATTAAGAGAGTACTTTTTTTGAAACAATTTATGAAGGACTCCAAATAAATGAGGCATATTCTAATCTAGACCTTACTTAAGAATAATACAAAACTTTTTTAATATAATGATCAAAATGTTTATCAGGGTTTCTACGAATAAAATTAATCATGGAATGCACCACTAAAACTAAAATTTCATATAAAGTGGACAAATACATAAACATTTATTTATTATATATAACAGCATAAAATTAATCATTTCCGTCACTATTTTCCAAAATCCTATACAAATTTTTTTTAAGTGCCCTTTTTGTTGTACCTGCACATTTTTGGCGTTTTCAGATTATTTTCATAAAAATAATCAACGTTAGCTGCGTTTTGACTTAACATATTTTCTAGTTTAAGTGCATATTTACCATATTTTTTGGTAGTTTTAAAATATTTTCATATACAAAATCGAAGTTAGCTGCACACAAAAAATATGGTGGCTACTATTTAACATAAACATCCAACTTAAGCGATTTATAATTAAAAAATTGCAAACAAGTCACACAAATCGCAAGTTGTCAGATATAATCCAAAATGCAAATTTAATAAAATTTTTCTTACACAAAAAACGCAGCGAAAAAATGCAACACTTTTTTGATATCACTATTTCACCATCAAATCCAGTTGTATTGAAATCAGTATTGTTCACAAAATTAAATTAATTGTAATTTCATATGTACATATAAACCGCTAAATGATCATCTATATTAATAGCTCATTAATATGCATATTAAAGCTAGGACTCAAAATCCTACACACTTTTGAAAAATGCAAACCTGATCTTATGTATTCTTGTTTTTTGAAAATTTCGAAACTCCATCATACCAGGATTATATTTTCTCAAAAGTCGCATGATTTTGTAGGATACTGAAATGACAACTTGTCGTCAAGTTTGGGAATAATGAGACCTAGGAAACACAGAAATACACTATATGTATTGCTAAACGTATTACCTGGTCCGATTATGGATTACAACGGTTGTTATTTAATGTTGTAAATTTTAAATTGCAATTAAGATTTACAATACTTATTTGTAGTTTTGTGAATTTAGTTTACATAGACAACTTCGTGTGATTGTGGTTTACAACATGTGTTTTTATGTGTTGTTAAAACTGTGAAAAACACAACTGCTCATTAGCTATTGTCTTGTTGTTGGAGAAAAATTTGGAAGTATACATATCGCTCCTTTATTGCAACGTAGTCATATCTCAAAAAAACTCTTTCATCAGACAACGAGTTTAACGTTTTTAATTCACGTACACATCAATGGCAAAATTAAAAATTATTCTCAAGAGGTGAGTAAACAAAATATTTGTATAAATTTGTCATACAAGGTGAAGAGCAATACGGCGAATATTTCTGCATTCCTTACTCGAAAATCAAGTTTTTTAAGACATGACTACGTTGCAATAAAGCAGCGATACGTAAATATTTTTGTATAGTGTTAATAACTTCAATTTGAAAAATTTCTTAGAAACATGGAAAAGCTGGTGGAGGTAATGATACCATGTTCTGAATATCAAATGGAATAAGTTTAAAATCAAATCACAAAGGAACTTCGTGAATGAAATGTTCAAAAGATTAATGTTGTGTTGCAGCCGAGTCAAGAAAATGTTTGTCGTAACTAATATTTTTGTTTAAATCGTAATGCAAGCAATTACTGCGCCAATAATTGATTTCGTGTTGCGGATAATAATTCTTTCGACAAGAAAAGTGTCTCGATGGCAATACAAAAGCGATTTTTCTGAAGATGAACTAGTAACATCGTCAGATATCCACAATTTATTTATTTGTATTGAGTTATTATTTTTAAAAAATTTCGATTTTTGTTCTGAAAATATTTAGTGGTGTTTTTTATTTAAAATATCCTGTTTTTCTGTGACTGACATCCTCTTTTTATCCAAAGAGAAATGGCAACCCTACTTGCAGAGTATATTCTATTATAGTAGGGCGAGATTAAATAATTTACTATGTGCAGCGTTGCCAGAAGCTGTGGGAATATAAATATCATTTAACGAAAAAATTTATCATATTTTTTTAATTCAAGTAATAATAATTAATTTATATAAAAAACAGGGATATTATTATATTAAGTATTTAAGGTGAAATACATGTATAGAATTGAAAACCGTATTAAATTTATGATAATAGGCATCTACATATATACAGTACCCTATCTCATGTTATAAAAACATTTACACAGATAGAAATTAAAAAAACAATAAAACATGGGTAAAATAAATATACTTCTGAAATTTTGTTTAAAAAGTTTTAATTTATTTTTCTGATATGAATACGTTTCAAATATTGTGTTCAATCGATTCACTTTTAGTGTTACTTATAAGCACTTGAAAATTAAATGTATTATTTTCATTGTTATTTTTTTTTTGGTTATGAAAAAAGCCCAAAAATATTTATGAAATAACGTTCATAATTTTCGGATATATTTTATGATTAAAACTTGCAAAAGATCTTGGATTGCAGGAACACTTTAATAATAGTTGCCGTGTCGGGAAACAACATGGTGGAGAAAAATCTTTATTACGGCCAAAGGCCGGCAATAAAAAAATAATAATTACTCTTTCAACATATGTACCTAGAGGAAATAATTTTTAAGCACGGCCAAAGGCCTGCAATGCAAAACAATAATTACTTACGAGAAATTCCCTAAGTGGAAAAATGTCTACTCAGCGGAAGCACTTTTCGGCATACCTGAAATCTAGGAAAAATTTACTTTAGAAGCACCTCTCAGAATAAAAAATATGATAAGCGATAGAAAATTATAGTCAATTAAAAAATCACCGGTTTCGCATATCTTGGAAATTATGGATCAACAAATAAATACAGATTTTCCGAAATTTTCTTTACAAATTTTCAATTCTAAAGTGGATTTAATTGTTTTTACATTTAGTAAAGATATCTTGCATAGCCGGCCTCTGGCCGAGCACAAACTTATCCCAACCACGGTTTTTCGCAAGACGACGCCTATTAATAAAGACTTCCTGCAACTTAATAAACTGGAAATTTTTCATTTATTTTGGGTGCTTTTGCAGATTTTTTGCGTTATATATAATTTTATTTCATTATTTTTGGGCATTTTTAGAGTTGGGCAATATTTCATAAATCTTTTTGGTCGTTTTTGTTTTGGGCGATTTTTCATGCAGCAAAACAAATCAAATTTGGGTACAAAAATCGACAAAAATATGCAAAAATTATCATTCTGGCAACGTTGCATATATGTAGACATATTGTAATATGCATACGCATACGTGTATACATACAGTTAAGAAAAAAACTCAACATACACCACATAATTTTGGGTTCTGTGCGAAGTGGAGAAGAAAATGCGGGTCAATATTTAGGATTTGATACATAGGTTTAATTACAAAATAAAAAAGTAATTCATAAATATAATAATAACAACAATAACAAAACGTTATACAGTCATCGGAAAATAGTCTACATGCAGCCACAGCGATGATGGGAAACTTATTTGGTTGTTCTATTTTGGTCACTGATGTGGTAAATTAAGTTATATTGCATCTTAATAAAGAAACCATCTGAGCAGAATGATAGGGGTCGTTGTCTTTTTCGAAAGCCCATTGATTTTAGGGACGACCGACTTGTCGACAAATGTCATCGAATTTTGTTCTAATATGTTCCTAAGCCAATAGCAGTCTGCATTACATCCCATAAAAACCGAAATACGCACTACAAATAACGCCATAGCTCCTTAAAGTGTAACTAAGGGTATATCAAGGCATATTTATTTACGAGATAAAGTTCCTTCAATAGTTTTTGTCTATTGGCTTATGAACATATTAGAAAAAAATCCGATGACATTTGTTGACAAGTAGGTCACTAAAATCAATGGGCTTTCGAAGAAGACAACGACCCCTATCATTTTGTTGATGTTGTTTAAGGATGGTTTCATTATTAAGATGCAATATAACTTAATTTACCACATCAGTCAACAAATAGTGATATAAAAAGACCGACCAAAAAATTTGTCTCCTGAATTGTGCTAACAATTATTATATATGTATTCCATCACTGCTGTGGCTGTATGTATTTTGTCATTCTTGTTTAGGATTTACATTTTTATTTTGTAAATAAACATATTTATTAGAACCCTAAATATTTAGACATTTTTTTAAAGTTATCTTCTTCACTTCCCTTAAAACCTAAAATTATGTGGTGTATGTAGAGTTATTTCTTACACTGTACATACATATGTATGTTAACACATATTTCGCTGAAATATAACGGTTCACATTCTTTAAGCAACGTTCAAGATTAAATTTACTAAATGTGTTTTCGCAGCTTCATTTCACATTCATTTGAAAGTTTCTCGAGTATGAATTAAGACGTACGTATATGTTTGGTGGTGTTTTTTGTCAAATATTTAAAAGAAATATTCTAGAGAAGAAAACCATTAAATTTCGAAGAGCTTGGAGGTATGTATGTACATATGTAAGATAATTTAAAATTTTCTAATAATTTGTGCTCATTGTTTTCTCATTTGGAGCAGTTACTCAATTTCCAAAACTTATTTAGTAAAGGGGCTCCAAATGGAAAAAATTGCGTACCTCATAGAAAATTACAAGAGAAAAGTTAAATTAAAAAAAGTTATGGCTTCTTACATTTTTCGACGTATTGGCCTCCGAAATATTCATAGAGAAGTCCGATTGAGCGTCACATTTTAAGCATCTGCTCCAAGAGGAAATGATTTCACTGAAGATTTTCTACACACCCGGTCTCAGGACCACCTAAATGATCTTTATAGTTTTTATACATACATACATATGTATGTACGTAATAAATCTTCCGTGGAAGGAACCATATTCCATTTGGAACAAATTTGTTCGAAATTAATACATAATCACGCTTTTCATTGAAAATTTTGGAGCCCCATAACTCTGGAATTATTGATTGCTGTTAATTTTTTTTATTAAACATTTTCTCTTGTTTTTTCAGTTCTATTTATTTTATATTTTTATAACTTTTAATTTTCTAGAGAAGCTATACAAGTTGACGTATTTTGGATTTACAAATGTTCTCTCTCGTAAAATTTAGTAACGACCAATTTGGCGTATTACAATCAAGAAATGTTCAGAAAATCGCGGAAAAAATATGCATTGCAAAATGTAGTGGTGGGAAATACGAAGCATTCCTTGTTGCTAAAAGTGGTAAGTGAAATGTTTTTATGTATGTACATATGTATAATTGTAGATATTTTCATATGCATATGTATACTTATGTACATATCGTAGAACTATAAATTTTAGAATTTAATGCTTATAACCAATGCCAATTAATATTGGGTCTATGCATCTCACAACGACAATATAACTTCTGTAAGAATGTAAAATAATCTCAATATGAAAAAAATTTCCATAGAGATCCGTAGACCTGATATTAATCGACATTGGTTACAACAAAGTTTACTTTATTGCCAACCACATTGCGTAAAGTGAAGGTGATTTAAGATATCGAAATAGCTAAACTTCATTTCTCTGCAGAATTCAGAAGCTGCCAACACTTTTGATTACATAGTATATACTTATGTATGTATATGTATGTAAGTAGAAATACGGTATTAGGGACTAAGTCCCCTAATTTTGGGAAACTTAAATAATGGGGAACTAATATTCCAGAATTTATATGAAATACATATGTATGTCCCTTAAGTAATGAACTAATACTGCAAGCAAATGTCACCAATAAAAAAATGTTAAAAAATTCTACGAAAAACCGAAACCAACATGGAATTTCTTAATACTTTTGGGAACCTAGTACGTTTTTGGGACTGGCGAGTTAGTTCGTTATGAACTTAGTTCTTTCGGCCGGTGTTAAGAGGATCTCCACTATAATCTTCGAATTTTGATTTCGTTGAGAATACATTTCTTGGGCCGGGCTTAGAGGGAATTTCTTCTTTGTTTATCGAATAATAGCATCGAAGACTTTTTGCCGACATGCCTTTCGGTTAAAAAGATAACACTTGTGACCCATAATATGCAAAGAAACTTTTTTCAGTACTACCGCTATTCGATAAAGAGAGTGAAGGCCTTAAAAGCGAAAATTCATAGAAACTTTGATTGCCTATGGCTTTATTCTCCTGAAACGCGAACAGAAATGAGGATACAATTTAATTTTTTTTAAATAAAGTAACTCCCAAACGGAATGAATAAATATCCTATACAAATGTGAACGCAAGTCCTAAATAAAAAGTGGTTTTTGAATAACGACCAAGGCTCGAATCAAAACAATTTAGAAGTACTTTTCAGGACTTAATTTACCTTTTTATGAATAATTTTTCATGAGAAATTAAACTTATGGAGGTGTTGGATTTAATTCCTTAAGCATAATACTTAGGGGTGTTGCTGGTTGGGATCATTGTGAAACGTCTGAAAATGATACGTACATATATAGATGGTTAGGTATTATAATCTAATACGCCGGTTCTACGCAAAATCTTTCATATTCAGAGATGTCTTCACTAAGAAATGTGCTTAAACCATAATACCTTTATGGTGATCCAAAAATTATTTATAAAAGCATCACAATCAGGTGTGTTTCAGAAAAGTAAATGCAAATGAAGTTTGAAAAATTGACTTTTTTAAAAATGATTTTTTCCAAGTACATAATTTTCCGTTATCATCCCTGTGTAGTTTTTGAATATTTTTTCATTTCAAATGGAAAATAGTAACAGCATACTACTAATTTTTTAGAAAACTAAAAATACAGTGTACTTTCCAAATATCATTTGCTTTTAATTTTTACACCATGACTGAATGTGATAATGCTTTCGCATCATATCATACTTTCGTTTATTCGAAAGGACCTCTCTCAAGTCACAATCGCAAATGTTGTGCGAGATGCGAATATTGTTAAATATTGCCCCTACAATGTCTAACTATTGAAGAGGTTAAAAACTAGCAAAAAAAATTAGCACAACATTAAGACCTCAAGGTCTCAGCGAACTTTGAATTTTCAATCCTCTCTAAAAAACTCTACTGTTTGCCACAGGATTTCGGTACCCATTGCAGAAGTTATGTAACGAATTTTGCATATCCGATAGTTGGACATTTTAGGGACGATATGTTTGCTCTCTTTTCATAATGTTTCTACCGTAAATTTTGTGTTGTTATCGGGCTTATTGCATTAAAATTTTTGAAATGTTTTGTTTGGTTGAATAGCTTTTTTAAGCTTATATTCATAACGAATCTCTGAAGTTTCAAAATGCGTGTCACATTTTTCTGAAATAGAAATAAACTTTAAACACACCGCATATGGATTATATGGAGCTATATTTAAAAACAGACGTACTTCTACTTACAGATATTTTTGAGAATTTTAGAAAAGTTTGTAAAGGTATCTACAACTTAGATCCGTGTCAGTATTATACTGCTCCAGGACTATCATGGGATGCTATGTTGAAGTATACTAATATTGAATTAGAATTGCTGACCGACATAGATATGTACAATTTCTTTAAAAAAGGTATACGTGGTGGAATTGTACAATGTTCTAAAAGGTATTCAAAAGCAAACAATAAATATTTAGATGACTAAGATAAAGATAAGGTCTCAGAATTTCTGATATATCTAGATGCAAATAATCTTTACGGATGGGCGATGTCTGAGCTTCATCCTTATGGGGGATTCAGATGGCTGTCAAGTGAAGAGCTAAATCTGGATCCAAAAATCATAGATAATAATTCGAACGATAGTTATGTATATGAAGTTACCTTAGAATATCCTTATAATTTACATGATTCACACAATGACCTTCCTTTTTGCGCTGAAAATAAAAAAACTTTACAATCAAAGCATAACAAATTAATTGCTGATTTTTCTCCAAAAGAATCATATATTATACATTATAGAGTTCTTAAGCAATGTTTAGAATATGGCTTGGTTCTAAAGAAAACACATCGAATTCTCACTTTTAAACAATCTCCATGGTTAAAAAGCTATATAGATTTAAACACCAAACATAGAGCAAGTGCAAAAAATGTTTTTGAGAAAAATTTCTTTAAATTGCTCAATAACGCGGTATATGGAAAAACTATGGCGAATGTAGACAAGAGAAAAGATGTAAGAATAGTGACGAACTGGAACAGAACAAATCGAAATCATTTGGGTGCTCAGGATTGGATATCTAAATCCAATTTTCACAGTTTGTCTATATTTTCAGAAGATATGGTGGCAATTCAAATGAATAGAGTCAAGGCATATTATAATAAACCCATATACTTAGGATTTTGTGTGCTGGAGCTTTCCAAATGGAAAATGTATAATTTTCATTATGGATACATGCAGCCAAAGTTCAAGTCAAAGTTATCACTAAATTACATGGATACTGACTCGTTTATATATACAATACAAACTGATGACTTCTATGCCGACATAAAAACTGACATACAACAAGAATTTGACACTTCTGATTACCCTAAGGAAAACGTATATGATATTCCTCTTTTAAACAAAAAGGTGTTGGGTATGATGAAAGATGAGAATTGTGGAAAAGTAATGAAAGAATTTGTGGGGCTGCGATCTAAAATGTATTCCTTAAGTGTGCAATATGAAAATGATGTAAAAAAATCAAAGGGGGTAAAGAAATGTGTTCTTGATAAGTATAGTTTAGCTTCCTATAAAAATTGTTTATTTGATAAGTCTATTGTATATGATGATATGTTAACATTTAAGTCAAAAGTACATCAAATTTATACTAACCATCTAAATAAAGTGGTATTAAGTAGTGAAGAAGATAAACGAAAAACAAAAAGTGATAACATAAATACATACGCATGGTATCATTTTCGAATCGAGGAAACTAATCCTGATTATGAACTAGATATGCTATTAATGGAAATTGATAAACTTCAAGAAGAAGAATCTAATTGATATGAATGTTACTTATTTTATATTTAAGAGATAATGGCTGACTATTAAGAAAAGTTGGTTTGTAATAAATTAATAATTATAATGAAAAAACGTACACAATTTTGTTTTATTTTTGACTAATTTATCAGCTATTGTTAAACATGAACCAACAAGGTTTGCTTTGCCCATAGTTTTTGTTTTGTTTCTCTTTTGGCTGTACTTAGCTGGATAAAAAAAAATTTTTTGTCAAGTTTTTTGCTTATTTACATATGTCTGTATATTAGTTTTTTATTTATTTCAATTCAATAAAAATATAATTTATAATAGAATTCTATTATATTTAAAACAACTTTTTTTCTCAAATGAAAAATTGTGCATCGGCACGTGTCAGGCCCCTCCTCACATTCTGGATCATACCAGGGGCAGCTTCTAAAGTGGGTTTCTTCATCCCCATCCTCCCCATCGACTACTCCATAGTCCGTATTCTCGTCCACCATGGACATGAAGCATTGTATTGCATTTTTATGCTCATAGAGCATTAAATTTTCACATTTTAGTAAAAAATTTTGTATAATATTTCTGATTTCACTCATTTTGTTCAAGTACTTTTTTGTTACTAACAATTGTCTGGAAATTCGTAAGCCTTATGTAGCTTCATCGCTCCAGTTTTATATACTATATACACACATACATATCGTCGTGGTGAATGCAATAGGCTGTATGTCAAAAAAAATTGAATTTGGTTTTATTGTAGCGTTGTAACCAAAATTGGGGCTCCTACAACTTGCATTTATCTCGTGCCGTTCAGGCAATCAGAAGAGAGCTTTTGCGCGCTTCTTTTGGTTACTGCAAAAGGACGTATGTCAATCGCACGCTTGATTTGACAGTGGCGTGGAGTGTTCTTTCGAGATAAAACCTATAAATTGTGTCATTCTGCATTGGATACTAACATTGGATACAGTGTGAATCGTGGCGATTTATTATTATATTCTAGCCAGCGAAACTAAAACAAACAATTTTTCTCAGAAATATTCAGTTTTTGTCTTTCCTGCAAAAGTATGATTTAGTGACATACAGCCTATTGCATTCACCACGACGATATATCGTAATACATATTTATTTATGTAGGAGTAAAGGATTGCTCTACTCATTCTTTTTGGTGGGAGAGCGATGAGCATATATGTACATTATTTCACTAATTTTCAGTTAGGCTTCTTGCAATCATCATCGCTGCTTTCAAGATCACTTTTCATCAAAGATTCACTGTGAAACGATCTCTAAAAATGGACTCCGCAAAAAATTTAATGAATAAATTTAATTCCTACAACACTAAAAGCTTAACTCACATTAAGGACCTGGATATTTTAGTTAAATATCCTATTATAACTGCAAAACGGGTGACAACTAAGTATGGGACAACCATTCAAGTGGAGCTTGAAAATAACATCATGTTTTTGCCTAATCGATACAACGCTCTAACAGATGAAGAAATAAAGGATCTCTCGAGTGGAACTTATCGACTACACAGAGAAGGAGAACGGGGTCTGATTTTGTCAATGGACATAGAAGAGTTTTTGTCATCAAATGCCCAGTACTCAATTTGGCAGTAAAACAAAAAAAAATAATATATTTTTTTTTAATTATGTAAATAAATAAAAAAAGGCGTTATAGAGTTTTATAAAATATATGTGGTTGTGTTTTTTTATTTAATCTTTTCAGTTATATCATAAAGAAATTTAAGACATAAGTGGCCACAGTTAAATGTATTAAAATTCTGATATTGATTATAGTTGTATTTTATATTTGTGCCCAGATATTTGAGTACTTCCGAAGGAGGTTGTAAGTTTCCAAAACTGTCGAAATATTCTTTCTCATTAATGTTTTTATAATATGCTACCCAATGTGTACCAGGTCCTGTTGATGTATCTAAATTGATTATTCCATTCTATTTTCTTTGGTCGTTTTGGTAGTGAGTCTAACATGAAAACTCCTCTAAAATATGGAATTTTGATTGAAAAATTCTTCAAGTCGACTTCTGATAGTGGTCTATTAGGTAGCATTTCTAAGAGTTTTTTGTCTGCTCTTTATAAACTAAACCATAACCCTTTTTATATGGTTTTAGATAAAGTCCTTTCCCAACAGCTATCGATTCCATTGCTTTATTATGTCTGGCTGCTTCATCAAGTTGATTTTTTACATTCTTTGTTGCATTTACGGCCTTAGCTATAGCAGCACCTCCAGTGGCTAGACTTCCAATTGCACCCAGAGCAGTTAAAATCGGTATTAGGGGTAAAAAACCACCAATTTTCGGAACATTTATTATGCGTGGTATTATAGCTTGGGATTTTCTTCCTTTTAATGATTTGTTAATATTTTTGCGGGCGATTCTAATGGCAGAGTTAATGTCAAGAGGTTTTTCGTTTTTTAATATTTTTGTTGCAGCTCTAATTGTCGTACTGAACAGTTTTTTCCCATCTAATTTGGTTTTTTTAACATTTTTCTTCTTCCTCACACCCATACCAAATTTTGTTTTAGCTTTCATTGCGTTAGTAATCATGTATGCAAATGATTTTTCTGCAAGACTGCTATCGTTTGACAAAACTCGTTTCCAAGCTTTATTTTCAAGAATTTTATCAGCTTGATGTCTAATATTTAAATCCTTATTTTTCGAATAAGCTATGTCGTGACTTTTGCATGCAGAGTTCAATAAATTAATTCCTTGATCACCTCGATCTAAACGTTTTTGTAGTTGTGTTCCAGGTCCACAGTACTGATATCCAGGAAGATGAAGTTCAACAGGTAGAGAGTTTATTAAGCTATTTAATAAACCTGCTCCAACGAAGGTTTTTTTATGACTAAAGGGCTTGTTATAATGTACAACCATCTTATTTTTAATTTATTTTCTATAATAAAAGGTAACAACGATGTATTGCATTTAGTTATAAAAATGCAGTTAGTAAAACAACACAAAAATATTTTGATTCGTAATAATGATGATTCTTCGAACATCAGATCAAAAATAAAACATAGTTCCCTCTTACCAAACTCTATTCGTGCTCTAATAGTTGGACCATCGAATTGTGGAAAGACTAATGTTATGATTAGCTTGCTAGAGAGTCCTAATGGACTCAAGTTTGAAAACATCTATTTATACTCAAAATCCCTATATCAACCGAAATATGAGTACTTGAAGAGATTAATTTCGCCAATTAAAGGAATGGGTTATCATACATTTTCCGATAATGAAGCGGTTATTCCCCCTAAGGAAGCTAAAACTAATTCAATTATGATATTTGACGATGTTGCATGTGAGAAGCAAAATAATATACGGGCTTATTTTTGTATGGGACGACATAGAGATGTTGATTCATTCTACTTGTGTCAAACTTATACCAGAATTCCCAAGCATTTAATAAGAGACAATGCAAATGTAATTATAATGTTTCAACAAGATGAGACGAATATGAAGCACGTTTATAGGGATCATGTTGCCAGCGACATGAATTTTGAAAAGTTTCAGCAAATTTTTAGAGAATGTTGGAAAGAAAAATATGGATTTTTGATGATAAGCAAAGATAATGAATTAAACAATGGTCGCTATAGAAAATTATTCGACTATTTCATAACGATATAAATTAGTCTACATAAAAGAAAAAACTTTAGTATATAATCTGACTTTAAACATATTACATCTACATATATCTTTAAATATTTAACATACTAAATCTGAACTGATAAACCGATCTGAACCTAATAATCAGATCTGATACCTGATAAGCTGATCTGATAACCTAATCTGATAGCTGGTAAGCTGATCTGGTACCTAATAATCTGATCTAATCTTATAGCTGAAAAATGGAATCACAAATTTTAAAAGAGTTGGTGGCGACTAGAAATGTCTTGAAGAAAAAGCTTCGTAGTATAAAAACCGGTGAAATAGACACACATGAACAACTAAGAGATACATTTAAACCTATAACAGACCCTTTAAAAGAATTTATATATAAGACTAAGAATACCAATAGAATTATCAAAAAAGAAAAGAATGAGATGAAAACAGAAATTGAACATAATAACAGTTCTCATCTTAAGAAACCATCAATTAAGATGGAGACAAGCACACCAAAGAAACTTGTAGAAGATACAACATTTGACACCAGCAACTCACTTAATGATCCTAATGGTGATAATAATAGTGATAATGATGATGATGACAATTTTTACTCCCAAAATTCAAATATTGAAGAGAGTTATACTGACTTATCAGTCTTGGAAGGAAGAAATGAATTAGATACTAACTATGGTCCACATAAAGATTTCAATAATGAATGGAAATTCGGTAATAGTAGTCTCAAACTAAATGAAGACAAAATACATGTTGGGGGTCAAATATGGGCTCTAACACCTGGTCTATTTTCTACGATAAATTTGAACTCGAAATCTATAAAAAAATTTTAATTAGTACCAATGCGTATAGAAGAGACTATAAGCCTGATGGTCAAATAAAGGGAACGAAAGCATATAAATATAAAAATATTATTAAGAAATTGTTTACAGAGAAAAATGGAAATAATTTATCTCAATCAACGGGAGCTAAACCTAAAGCTGGTTATTTAGGTGATGGATTGATGCAGCTTAACCTCCATAAGCCAAACTATATATACTGGGACGATCCCAATGAGTTGGTAGATCGCCTTCGACTACTGCTAGCATCACAAGCTGCAGGTCATACTAATCATAATAACGAGATTGTATCAATTATTGAAGAATTTCGCGAAGATAATATAATAGAATAAATTAGATGAATGAAGTATGTCTGTTGATAAGTTTGGACATTATTTAAACGATACAAGTGGTATAATTTCAATGAAAAATGCTCCTAAATTGTTGGGGTTCTTTATGGATACGAACAACAACATTGATGTCCAAAACAAAAGAATCAAAAATGTTGCAAAGGCTGTGGAGGAAAACGATGTTATCAATAAATTGTTTCTGCAAACTCAAATCGAAGAAATGGAATACAAGCTATTAAAATACTTTAAGGAAAATAACAACAACACACATAATACTCTAAGAACTCAAATCGAAGTTCTACAACAGGCAATAATATTACAGTTGGAAGAGAATAAGAAAATTGAGGAAAACATTTCCAAAATCAAAACATTTTTGGAAGATGGTTATCTACAAAGATTCGTTGAGAGTCTACAAAAGAAAAGTTAAATGAAAAGATTTATAGATGGGAAAATTACATGTTCGCATCAATAAGTAAAAGTTCATCAAGCAGATTACAACGTATCCAAATCAATTCTTAAAACTATAAACATGTCTTCAAAAAGAAATCTAGTTAACGAACTCCATAAACAAGCTCGAAAATCTTTTGCACGTCGTAGAGTTGTGATGAAAGGAATAGATGATCTCTGGCAAGCTGATTTAGTTGAAATGGGAAATTACTCTATAGACAATAAAAATTATAGATTTTTGTTAACCGTCATTGATACATTCTCAAAATATGCATGGGCAGTACCGCTGAAAACAAAAACTGCACTTGAAACAACACAAGCAATGGTAGATATTTTTCAATTGGGACGAGTACCAAAAAACCTACAAACAGACGATGGTAAAGAATTTTTTAATAAAAACTTTGCGAAATTGATGGATAAGCACAACATTAATCACTATTCAACGTATAGCACAATGAAAGCATCAATAGTAGAACGATTTAATAGAACATTAAAAGGGATGATGTGGAAAGAATTTACTTTTAATGGTTCGTATAACTGGTTGGATATCTACAAAGATCTATTAAAAGCATACAACAGTAAAGTTCATCGTACCATCAAAATGCCTACAATTAAAGTCAACTCAACAAATGAGAAAAAATTATTAAATACAGCATACAGTCATTTGAAGATGTATAAAATCTCGAAATTTAATGTTGGAGATCATGTGCGCATAAGCAAATACAAACATACATTTGAAAAAGGTTATACTGCAAATTGGACAACAGAAATTTTCACTATTAAAACAATTCAAAATACATATCCTGCAACTAGGCTTGCCAGATCTAATTTGTCAAAAAGCTTGACATTGACCAGAAAAAAACTTGATTTTGAAAAAAAAACTTGACAAATAAAAACACTCATACTAAATATATAAAAGAGATTTTTAGTTTTTAAAGAAGAACTTCTGGATAATTATTATTGGGAAAATACGAATTGAATTTCAACTTTTACTCGTAAAAACAATTTTGCTGAGAGTTTTTAGCTAGTCTATAATAAATAAATAAATAATAATTTTCATAAATAACTTGACAATTCTTCAAACACATAAGTTTTATTAAAAAAAAAACAATGAAAAACCGCCTGTATTATTCCACCATGGGTATATCAAGTCGACTAAGCTGATAGAAGGATGGCGCGCCGGTAAAACCCCTGCTCAAGCCGAATCGCCGCCGCCGCCGACGAAAAGTCCACGACTTGCTTCTCTGGTTCAATGTTGTCAATTTACTAGTGTTGAGTAATAGGGTAAATATCAGTGTTGGCACTTTTATAATAATTGTACAGAAAGTTATAGTTATTTTTTAAACTATAATTGCAAAAAAAAAATAATAAAAATATGGGCTTTAGATTTGTTTTTTAGAAATATACACATACTTTTTTTAAGTATTATTACATAGCTAGAATAAATTTGAGAAAAAAAAATAACTTACAAAAAAGCTTGACAAATCACTTTTTCACTTGACACTTGACGCGCATTAAAAAACTTGACAATCAGGCCAAATCAGGCCCTTCTGGCAACCCTACCTGCAACATACATATTAGAGGATTATCGTGGTAATCTCATTCAAGGTGGATTTTACGATGAAGAACTCTCAAAAACTAGATTTCCAAATACATATCTAGTTGAAAAGATTATTAAAACTAAAGGAGATAAAGCGTATGTTAAGTGGTTAGGATTTACTAATGAACACAATTCTTGGATAAGTAAAGATGAAATATTATAGTTGAAACAAAATATTTAGAATTATTGTATTAAGAATTATTGCATTTAGTATAAAAATTATAATGTAAATTCAAAACAAAAAATATTAAATTAAAATAAAAATGCTTTTTATAAACCATATTGTGTGTTAAACTTTATTCATTTACAATCAAGCAGGCATAATGTCAATAACACTTACTCTGAGCTCCAACTCATCAGAGTTATCTGCTAATTACTTCCCTCCTATTGAGTTAAATGAGACATATGAATGTGCTCTAGCTGATTTTCATTCGTATAATAGCATTCCAAATGTTGATGTCTATAACAATTTGTTTCATATAGGTGAAAATGTGATTGAAATACCAATTGGATCTTATGAACTGAATGACATAGTTAATTATATAGAGGAAGAATACAAACGATATAGTAGAGAAAATAAAATTTATATAGAAGCCAATAATAACACAATGCAGGTTAAAGTTAATAGCTCTACGGATCCAATATATTTTAATAAGGAAAATACAATTGGAAAACTCTTAGGATTTAACGATAAAATCCAAACTCCAAACGAAGATCATTATTCAGATCTTCCAGTTAATATTTTCAAGGTGAATCTATTACGAATTGAAAGTAGTATCACTGTTAATACATATATCGTCGTGGTGAATGCAATAGGCTGTATGTCAAAAAAAAATTGAATTTGGTTTTATTGTAGCGTTGTAACCAAAATTGGGGCTCCTACAACTTGCATTTATCTCGTGCCGTTCAGGCAATCAGAAAAGAGCTTTTGTGCGCTTCTTTTGGTTACTGCAAAAAGACGTATGTCAATCGCACGCTTGATTTGACAGTGGGTGGAGTGTTCTTTCGAGATAAAACCTATAAATTGTGTCATTCTGCATTGGATACTAACATTGGATACAGTGTGAATCGTGGCGATTTATTATTATATTCTAGCCAGCGAAACTAAAACAAACAATTTTTCTCAGAAATATTCAGTTTTTGTCTTTCCTGCAAAAGTATGATTTAGTGACATACAGCATATTGCATTCACCACGACGATATGAACAATTCCAAATCGCATACACTACACGAGTTTCCGATTAATGTGCCTCCAGGCTATAAAATAGCTGAGATTCCTAGAAACCTCATTTATTTACCTGTGAACTCCAGAGAGGTAGGTTCACTAACGCTACGAGTAGTTGATCAGTACGGCGATTTAATTAATTTTCGAGGAGAGGAAATAACAATAAGAATTCATTTAAGACCAACTAAATAATGTTGATATACAACTCAAGTATATCGAAAAATATAACAACAGCAACAACATACAACCCTAAACCATTATCACAGCCTAAACCACAATTAAAAAGATCAGTTCATCAAAAAACGTTGACAACAACAAATAAAAATTTTCTAAAGTCTCTTAATTTTAAACTGAAGACAAAATGAGTTCAATAATAAATTTATTGGATCAGCCATTATCTGATGAAAATATAATCAAAAAGGACTATCATACATACGTGCTATACCTACAATCTTACAACAATAATGATGAAATACGCATTTCAATACAAAATCAAGATTTGTATGTTTTACCTAGTGAAAGTTATATATATGTGGAAGGATCTGTTGTAGATGAGAAAACCTCCAAATCTACAGAAAATTTTAAATTAAAAGACAACTTTGTCGCATATCTCTTTGATGAAATTCGTTATGAACTTAACGGTATTGAGATTGATCATACAAGATATTTAGGAGCCACAAGCACTATCAAAAATTTAGTTTCCTTAACACCGACGGAAAGAATGCGGATGCAGAATGCTGGATGGAATAAAATTGACGATGTGAAACTTGTAAATGGATATTTCAATTTCTATGTACCATTAAAAATGTTTTTAGGATACGCTGAAGACTACAATAAAATTATCCTAAATAGTAAACATGAATTGATACTCTTACGTAATAAGAGCGATGAAGATCTAGTACACTCTAGTGTTTCTTCTGAAAAAGCAAAACTTACAATTTCACTCATCTCATGGAGAATTCCACATGTACAATTATCTGATCTTAGCAAATTGAATATGATTAAATTTATTAATAGTAGTGCTTCTATACCGATGGCATTTCGTAGTTGGGATTGTCATATTAATCCTCAACTAAATACAGGAACTAGCCATATATGGAACGTTAAACTGGCTGCAAATAGAGAACGACCTCGTTTTGTATTGGTTGCTTTTCAACGCGATAATAAATTTGTTCATTGTGACCTCAGTAATTTAAAAGTACATTTAAATTCAGTATCATACCCATATGATGATCTAAATATAAAATTTAAGAATGAGCGCTATGCAATTCTCTACGATATGTATCTAAGATTTCAACAGAGCTACTACATGAGAGAACCTCAACCGCTTCTAACTGCTCAAGAGTTTAAAAATAATGCACCGATTATTGTAGTAGATGTAACCCATCAAAACGAATCACTCAACAGCGGACCAATTGATATAAAAATTGAATTTGAAACAGCAACAAATATTCCATCAAAGACATCAGCTTACTGTATTCTTATTCATGACCGCATAATTGAATATATTCCAATAAAAGGACAAGTTCGAAAAGTCTTATAAATTTAATAATATGGATGACAATATTGTTTTCATAGACTTGCAAGGTTTCAAAAGTAATTCGAATGATTTCATCCCAAAAGAAGCAGCAGTTGTTTTCAACAATAATGATTACATTAATTTCATCATAAAACCTCCATACGATTTCCAATGTTTGTCAGAAAAAAAGCAGAGAGAAGCAAATTGGTTAACAAAAAACTATCATCACCTATACTGGGACGATGGATCAGTTTCATTTAAAAGTGTTTACACATTTTTAAAAGCTAATGTACGCTATTCTAAAATATATGTTAAAGGAGAAGAAAAGAGACAATGGCTAGAAAAAATACTCCGAAAAAGAGTTTTTAACATAGAGGACTTTGGCTGCATCAACTTTAAGCAAATGGAAATTAAATATCCCGAGTGTTTCTATTGTAATTATCACACATTTGGTGTTTGCGCATTAAGAAATGCTCTTTTACTAACAAAAGAAAAATCTTGTTTAAAATAATGTTTTGCTTTTTTTATTATTTTTATACATATATATATGTATGTATGTTTTATTATAAATTCTCAAACTTTTTTATCAGTTTTAAAATTTATTTAATAAAAATGAATGCATATACAAAATTTACCAAATGTTTTTTTATTTCAAATATCTACAGCAAAATTAAAAAACTAATGATGACACACAAACCGTCACACAGACTGACGGACATACATACATCCCAACCGCCGCTAAATACAACAGCACAAACAAACTAGACTTTAACACAGATGAAATATATGCTGAACTTTAATAAAGTAAACAAATGCCAAAAAATAGTCGGTCGTCAACAAATCGTCACACAGACTGACGGACATACATACATACATTCCAACCGCCACTCAAAACAAGAGCACAAACAAACTAGACTTTAACACAGATGAAATATATGCTGGACTTTAATAAAATAAACAAATGTCATAAAAATTGTCGATCATAAAATAAGCTCATGAGCATTGAGTACCAATCAATACGTACACAGCAAACGTTGGTCCTAAATAAACACACCAGCTAAAATAAAAAATCTCACTGGCCCATAAAGAAAAGAAAACACACAAAAATTAGGGGCATTCAGATTCAGATAGAAATTGTCCTCCAACAAAACAATCCGAGATTGCACATACATATGTTGACATGAGAAACGATTTATTTATAAACATATATTTCTAAATATAAATACTAATTTCGTGAAAGCGTGAGAAAATCACACACACACAAACATCAAAGCTCGCCGACAAAACAATTAAAACAATTTCGACAATTGAAATTTTCAAATTTAATTACCCATAAAGTCAACGGACAGACATCAATACACACGGACAGACATACAAAATCATCTTGCACACTACAACACCCCTTCAACCCACAGAAAACTTAAATTCCTACGGACACAAATTCTCACAACCAGAAATTCTCACGGACAGACAGAAATTCTTACAGACAGACAGAAATTCTTACGGACAGACAGAAATTCTCACAGACAGACAGAAATTCTCACAGACAGACAGACATACAAAATCATCTTGCACCCCTTCGACCCACGGAAAACTTAAATTCCTACGAACACCAATTCTCATAACCCGAAATTCTCACAGACAGACAGAAATTCTTACGGACAGACGGAAATTCTTACGGACAGACAGAAATTCTCACGCCCACACAAAAAGAAAAAAAAACATCAAAGCAGTGAACCCCCCTATTAAACCGTGGGAAAATCACACACACACACATCAAAGATCGCCGACAAAACAATTAACACCCAATTAGCAATTAAAATTTTAAATTTTAATTGCTGAAATTTGAGAATTTTAATGGTTGCAGGACATACAATCCTATACTACTCGCATGCTCTTCCTTCGCGAAAACCCGCTTGTTCTTGCCTTAAGGTTTGTTTCAGTGGAGAGAGTCGTTCTAGGATTATCATTGCCAGTAGCTTCTGGGTGGTGTTTAGTAATGATATCCCGCGCCAATTTTTGCATTCTCGAAGGTCACCCTTTTTCGGTAGAGCTATAATTAGGCCTTCATTCCACCTCTTTGGAGTAAGTTGAGTAGTCCATGTATCCGTTAACAAGGGCGCAAGTATGTTAGCAGACCAAGATGGATTTGTTTTAAATATTTCTGGAGGAATATTATCGGGACCAGCAGATTTACCGTTTTTTAACTTGGTAATGGCTGCAGGATGGGGGAGCATCGGAGATGTCGGCGGGAGCTAAAGGGAGGATATTATCCTCGTTGAATTCGATTCCATTAATATTTATTAAATATTATTCGAGTAATATGTTTTTGTACCTTCGCTATCACGTTTTTCATATAAAATGAATGTGCATGCCTGGCTGGGAAACGTGATCGTTAAAAATATTTTTTGTTAGGTAATTAAGTGTATTTATTATGGAAATGCGTTTTTCATCCTTGGATGGTTGTTTGTATTAGGAGGTTTCATAAAATTTGTATTGTGTATTAAGGGGTTTCAAAAAAAATTTATATGTAAATTTTTTTGTTGTTTTCACATGCCTGATTTGAATGTCAGTCAGTACTAATGAAACAAATTTAATACCTGAAAACTTTTTATGTGAAATTAAAGCTAAAGTGGTTGAATTGCTAAAAAATATAATTAAAAAATATTTATCAATAAAATATAACATTGAACTGTTTTGTGAATACGTGTTCATAAAGGAAGAAGAAGATGCGTGCACCATAGATATCAAATCCCATCAGACTAAAATGATTACACTTAATATATCTTCAACAACAGATGATATTCAGCAATGTTATAGTAACCAGTGCGATGTTATTGTGAAAAGGATGAGTGAATTTCAGGAGCGTGATAGCGGATGGGCATTAATTGAAATATCACACCTTGAAATAAACATAAATCAATATAAATGCATTAAAGGGTCACAGTACATTCCCTTACCACCAACAATTCAGAGAAAGTTTGCATGCATTAATGTGCAAAATAATGACGAATTTTGCTTTAAGTGGGCCATAATATCGGCATTGTACCCAGTTGATCTTAATTCAAATAGATGCACATCCTATAATATTAATAACATACAAGATGAAATTATAGTGCTGGAAAATAGTACTGTTTTAAATTTAAAAAATTTAAATTTCCCTCTCGCTGTCAACAAAATTAAATCCTTTGAAGTTAACAACCCGGAAATAAGTATAAACGTTTTTGGCCTGGAAAATGATGAAATTATCGGTCCATACTACTGCAGCATACAGGAAAAAGCCAAACACGTAAATTTACTACTCTTAGAAGATGGTGAAAGATTCCACTACGTCTGGATTAAAAATATTTCAAGGTATGTGAATAATATTTATATTGTTGAAAATTAATACTATATTAAAATGATTTTTTCTTTTAATTATAGATTGATAAAAAGTCAATTAACAAAACACAGAAGATGTGTACATATATGTAATTGCTGCTTAATTCACTTTCACAGTGAGACTTCATTAAGAACCCACAAGGAAAACTGCAATAAAGTTGTAACTAGGATGCCCACGGCAGATAATAATTTAGTAAGTTTTAAGAATTTTAAGAAGCAAATGGATGTGCCTTTTGTTGTATATGCAGATTTCGAGTGTATACTTGAATCAGTTAATATTCAAAATTCCTCTAATATTAAGTCGGTACAAAAGCATATTCCATTTGCTTATAGTTATTACATAAAATGTTCTTTTAATTCTAGCTTAGATATATTTAGAATATATAGTGGTGATAATTCACTACAACATTTTTTTTAAAAACTTAGTCGAGGATAGTTTAGATATTTATAATAATTATTTAAGTATAGTTAAACAGACAAGACTAAATGAGGACACAGCTTGTCAAATCTGTAAAAATTTTTTATCTGTTGAAGATCGAGTGGCCGATCATTGCCATTTAACTGGCGAATATAGAGGCCCCGCACATAACAAGTGCAATTTAGAGTACCAAATCGCATCCTTCATCCCGATATTTTTCCATAATCTTTCGATATATGATTGTCATTTGTTTGTACGAGAACTGTCATCTATTGAAGGTGATATAAATATAATTCCTTTAAATAAGGAATTATATGTATCCATATCAAAAAGAATCCCTGTAAACGAAAAAAATACTCTTGAATTACGTTTTCTAGATTCTTGTCGGTTTATGCCATCGAGTTTAGAAAAACTAGCAGGATTTTTGTCCGATGATGATTTGTCAACCGTTAAATCAACTTACCGCATTGACAGTGAATTCAATTTAATGAAGCGTAAAGGTGTGTTTCCGTATGACTATCTAGATTCAGTGAATCGTCTCCAAGAAAATCATCTACCACCCCGTTCATGCTTCTTTAATAAACTTTCTAATGAGCCGTGTAGTGTAGAGGATTATGAACATGCTGAAAAGGTTTGGAGTACATTCAAATGTAACACTCTGATGGACTATCTTCTATTATATTTAAAAGTAGATGTTTGATTGCTTTGCGATGTATTTGAAAATTTCCGTAAAGTTTGTAAAAACATTTACAATTTAGACCCCTGCCAATATTATACTAGCCCGGGCTTGTCATGGGATGCAATGTAGAAAACAACGGAAATTGAGTTGGAATTATTAACTGGAATTATTAACTGATATTGTTCAATGCAGTAAACGACATTCGGTAGCCAATAATAAATACGTTAGTGATTATGATCCTACAAAAGAATCTAATTATTTGATGTATTTAGATGTAAATAACTTATATGGTTATGCAATGTCTCAATACCTCCCCTTTAAAAATTTCAAGTGGGTAGAAAACTTAAAAAATTTTGATGTAAATAATGTAAAAGAAGATTCAGCATTGGGTTACATATTGGAAGTTGATTTAGAATATCCAACAACATTACACGACTATCATAGCGACTTACCATTTTGTGCAGAAAACAAGAAAATTGAAAGCATGAAACAGCGAAAATAATAACAGACTTAAACAACAAAACCAATTATGTAATACATTATAAAAATCTTCAACATTGTATTCAACATGGATTGGTATTAAAGAAAATTCATAGAATTCTTGAATTTAGTCAGTCTAATTGGTTGAAAAAATATATTGATATAAACAATTATCACAGAACATTATCTAAGAATTCATTTGAACAAAACTTTTTTAAATTATTAAACAACGCTGTATATGGTAAGACTATGGAAAATGTCGATAAAAGGAAAGACATTAAAATAGTATGTGAATGGGAAAGTAGAGGTAAGCGATTAGGAGCTAGAGCTCTTATTGCTAGACATAATTTTCATAGTTCCCTCAAAATTCATGACGAAATGGTTGCAAATGAAATGAGTAGAGTGCGAACTGAATATAATAAGCCCATTTACATTGGATTTTCTGTTTTAGAACTATCAAAATGGAAAATGTATAATTTTCATTACGATTACATGAAACCCAAATATTGTGAAAATATTAATTTGAATTACATGGATACTGATTCTTTTATATATAACGTTAAAACAAATGATCTATATGCAGATATTAGAAATGATATCAAATCACATTTCGATACATCTGCATATCCGAAAGAAAATGTATTCAAATTCCCACTCATGAATAAAAAGGTATTAGGGATGATGAAAGATGAATGCAATGGTAAAGTAATTAAGGAATTCATTGGTTTGCGAGCAAAAATGTATTCTATAAAAATAGATAGGATAGACACAGAAATAAAAAAAATAAAAGGAGTAAAACAGAGTGTAACCAACAAATTATCAATTAATGATTTTAGAAAATGTGTGCTGGAGAAAAAACTATATTATAATTCAATGTATGTGTTTAGATCAAAGGTGCATGAAGTATATACACAATATATAAGTAAACTAACATTAAGTTATTTAGATGATAAGAGATTTATACGTGAAAATGGTGTTGATACTTATGCGTGGGGACATTATAAAATAAATTGTCTCTCAACAGTACCAACATCATCAAATTTAAATATTTATAAAGAAATTATGGAAGAAGATGATTAAATTTGTATGCAAATCGATTATATAAATAATCAAGCCTCAAATAATTTTATACATCAGTTTTTAAATGATTCTGATGATGATATTTTTAAAAAAATTGCATGTTAACTTTTCTATATAATAACAAATAATTGTAAAATAAAAATATAAAAAATATTATGAAAAAAGAAAAAAGATAAATTGCTGTTTTATTTCATATGATATTTATTGAATAGAAATTTTAAACATAAATGTCCACAATTAAATGTATTGAATTTTTGTTTTTGTTCATAATTATATTCAATTGGAGTTTTAAGATAATTAACTATTTCAACTGGTGGTTGTAAGTTTCCAAAGCTATCAAAATATTCTTTATAGTTATAATTTTTATAATAGGCTACCCAATGTGTTCCAGGACCGCTGGAATTATCTAAATTAACAATACCACATTCCTGAGTTAGTGCTTTTTTAGGCAAACAATTACGCATAAAAACACCTCTAAAATGTTTGAGTTGCTTAGCATATTTCATTAAATCTAGATCCGTTAAAGGTCGATTGGGTAGACTATCTAAACGTTTTTTGGACCTGGTTTATAATAGAGTCCATATCCTGATTTATATGGTTTAAGATATAAACCTTTTCCCATAGCAATTGATTCCATATGCCTGTTATATCTAGTAGCCTCTGCTAGTTGTTGTTTTCCATTTTTAATATCATTAACGGCTTTAACAATAGCTGATCCTCCGGTAGCTAATCCTCCCAAAGCTGATAGAGCTGTTAAAACAGGAATTAATGGTAGAAATCCACCAATTTTTGGTACTGGAATAACTCTTGGTATACTAATATTAGCTTTCCTCTTTGAACATATTTTTGGGTAATCTTAACAGCATCACTTATATTATCGGTTTTCTCATTTTTCAAAAGTTTTAAAGCATGTTTGACGGTAGATGAAAACAATTTTTTATTGCATACTTTGCGTGGCTTCTTTTTCACATTATTCTTAATTTTCTTTGATACACGAGGCTTAGTATTCTTCATGCTTTCATTGCGTTTGTTACGAACCAAGCGTGTGCTCGCTCCTTGAAACCGTTATCTTTAGATATTACTCGTTGCCAAGCTTTTTCAGATAATATTTTATCTGCTTGATGTCTTTTATTAATATCGCTTGTTCGTGAATATTCAATATCGTGCTCTCTACAAGCTGCATCCAATAAATTTATGCCTTTATCTCCTCTTGCTAAACGTTTTGCAAGTTTTGTTCCAGGTCCACAAAACTGATAACCAGGTAAATGCAGTTCAACCGGCAATTTATATATTAAGTTGTTTACAAAACCGCTTCCAGCCTTACACTGATTTAGTTTATTTCCTTTGGTGTAGTTTATAACCATTTTATTTATTTTTTTTAACATACGTGTATGATGTGTTTTATACTATACTAAAAATGGAAATGATGAGATTTCCTTATATAAGATTGTATTTATAGATAAGACACATCAGTTATCAATATGCGCTTAGTAGAGCAAGCCAAACAAATTGTTATAAGAAATGTGGCTGAATCTCAAGAAAAGAAAGATAAAATAAAATATAGCACATTATTACCCAATTCAATACGATCACTAATTGTAGGACCTTCAAACTGTGGAAAAACTAACGTCATGATTGGACTAATAGAAAGTCCTAATGGTCTTAGATTTAGAAATTTGTATATATATTCAAAGTCTTTATATCAACCAAAATACTGTTACCTTAAGAAACTGATCGATCCCATAAAAGGAATGAATCTTTTTACATTTTCGGAAAATGATAAAGTTTTAAGCCCAGCAGAAGCAAAACCAAACTCTATTATGATATTTGATGATGTAATTTGTGGTAAACAAGATAATATTAGAAATTACTTTTGTATGGGAAGACATAAACATATTGATTGCTTTTATTTATGTCAAACGTATACGAAAATTCCAAAGCATCTAATACGTGATAATGCTAATATGAATATAATTTTTAAACAAGATGAAATGAATTTACGACATATATATAATGATCATGTTATTGGAGATATGACATTTAAAGAATTTAAGGATATACATATGTAGTGAGTGCTGGAAAGATAAATTTGGGTTCGTTGTTGTCAGTAAAGACGATTCAATAATACAGGGCGATATAGAAAAGGTTTTGATAAATTCATACAACTTTAAGTGAGATTTGTTCAGGAATAGATACAAATCAGATAAAAGCAGATCACAACCGGATAAGAATCAGTTCACAACCAGTTCATAACCAGTTAAAAGCAGATACAAAGCAGTTCACAATCAGTTAAAAGCAGATACAAGCAGTTCACAACCAGTTAAAAGCTGTTCGTAAGCAGTTAAAAGTTGTTCGTAAGCAGTTAAAAGCTGTTCGTAAGCAGTTAAAAAGCTGTTCGTAAGCAGTTAAAAGCTGTTCGTAAGCAGTTAAAAAGCTGTTCGTAACCCGATAAAAAACAGTTTACAACCAGTTACAAACCGTTTCGATATGAATAATAACAAATTATTAAAAGATATTGTTAAGACAAGAACGATATTAAAAGAAAAACTAAAAAATATAAAATTAAATGAAGCAGATAGGTTTAATTTAGTGGAAGATACATTAAATCTGAATAAGATAATCAAAAAAATTGATGATTATCAATCCATTGATTTACTGGATGATACATTTAAACCTGTAACAAAGCCTTTAAATGAGATAATTAAAAAAAACTCATGATTATAAATCAGCTGATTATCAATCAAATAATGATATATCATATTCAGAACTTCCATCAGTACCATCTGATAGCAGTTCTGATAATTTTGATGATGCTGAGGGATATGACGATAATATAACTATTTACAGTCCCACCAACAAAATAAAAAAGTTGGATGTAAAAATTGATAGTGATGTTGATGATTATGATAAGAGCAAACAACAAGTAACCGAAAATGTTATTAATAACTCCTCATTAGTTGAAAATATAGAATTGCTCCTGAGTAATAAAAAGTTAGATATGGTTTATGGATTCAATATAGATGAAAGCGGAAAATGGCGATATGCAAATAATGAACTAAATTTTAATGTGGATAATTCTATTGAAATAGGAAATTCAACATTGAAAATGACTCCCGGATTATTTGTATAGTTTTTCATTCAAAGCATCTACATTACACTAAAAATGATTTGAAAAAATATAAAGAAATTTTATTAAGTACAAATGCACACAAGCGTCAATATCAATCAAAAGCTCAAATTAAAGGTACACGAGATTTTAAATATGTTCGTATAATAAAAAATTTATTTAATGCAAAAGAAGAGTCTTCAGCAAAAGGTAGCGGGTTATCGTTAAAAACGATAGATAATCGTAAGTCGAGCTATATATATTGGGATGATCCGAATGAATTAGTTGACAGATTACGTTTACTTCTTTCATCGGAAAGTGCTGGTCATAATAATCACAAAAACGAAATAATTTCCATTGCTGAAGAATTGAGAGAAGCTAATATATTATATTAAAAATGAGTTACATAAATAAATTTGGAGAAAGTTCGATTAAGAATAATCTAAATAATTCGAAAATAAAAACATACAAGTATAATTTACAAATAAATAACATAACAAGAGATATGCAACAAATATATACCACGATAAAGATTTTTAAGGAACAGTTTCACAATGAAAATATTAACTTTTCAAATAAAATTGAAGAACTTAAAAATGGATATGACTCTAAATTAAATATTATTGGAAGTGAAATAAAAAAATTACAAAAAACGATTACAAAAGAAATTGATGAAGATGTTCAACTTATTGAAAAAGTAGTAGAGAACCAAATACACTTTGCAAATAAAGACTTTATAAAGTATTGAAGAAAGATTTAATAAAATTGAAGATTTTATGTTCAAAAGGATTAATAAAAATGTTGGTGTAGATGATGTAAAAAAACGAAAGCTTGAATGGCCTAAAATTAAGGCAGCCAAGTGATTGTCATACATATATAATATAAGGAGATCGTCGACATACACTATCATATACAAAATGAACGTGGAGAAGAGAGAATTAGTTAACGAGCTGCACAAACAAGCGCGAAAAAATTTTAAAAGAAGACGAGTTATAATGAAAGGAATTAATGATTTATGGCAGGCGGACTTGGTTGAAATGGGGAACTATGCAATACATAATAATGGATATCGATACCTTCTAACAGTAATAGATACCTTTTCCAAAAAGCATGGGCTGTAGCCATAAAAAATAAAACTGCATGCAACGTAACGAATGCTATGAAAAGTATTTTCACTAATAACAACAGAAAACCAAAGGATTTACAAACAGATGATGGCAAAGAATTTTTTAATAATCAATTTCATCAACTTATGCAATCTAATCAAATTAATCACTATTCAACTTATAGTGTTCTAAAGGCATCCATAGTAGAACGATTTAACAGAACTTTAAAAGGAATGATGTGGAAAGAGTTTACTTATCAGGGAACATACAAATGGATAAACAAATACCAAGAACTTGTTGATAAATATAATAATACATTTCATAGAACAATACAGATGACCCCAAATGAAGTAAATTCTTCAAATGAAACTTTTTTATTGAATGCAGTCTACAACAATTTAAAAGTATTTAAAAAACCTAAGTTTAATGTAAATGATTATGTTCGAATATTTCAATTTTTGTGTTCCACTAAAACTATTGCTTGGATTTGCTGAAGATTTCAATAAAATAATAGTTAATTCTAAACATGAATTGATTATTTTACGATCTAAAGATGAAAAACAAGTTTTTAAATCTCAACTAACAACTGAAAAAACTAAGTTGTCGATTCTAAATGTTACTTGGAAAGTACCACATATCCAACTTGCTGATGCTTATAAATTGCAAATGTGTAAAACAATTAACAATCGCCATCCATTAAATATATCTTTTAGAAGTTGGGATATGTATTATTATCCTTCACTTCCAGAAAGTACAACAGTCTTATGGAATGTTAAGCTAGCCAGCGAAAACGAAAGACCACGTTTCCTGCTCTTAGGACTTCGAAATAGAGACAATAAATTTCAGCATTGTGACTTGACAGATATAAAAGTACATCTTAACTCTGATACATATCCTTATGATGACCTAAACCTTAAATTCGATAAATCGTTTTGCTATACTATATGATATGTATTTAAAATTACAACAAAGTTATTATGCACGCGATCCTCAACCACTATTAACAAGAGACAATTTTAAAACTATGGCACCAATAATTGTCTTGGATGTTACTCATCAAAATGAATCGGTTAAAACTGGACCAATCGATATTCGAATTGAATTTAAAACCTTAAAAAACATTCCAGCTAATACATCAGCCTATTGTTTAATTATACATGATAAAATGTTTGAATATATTCCTCTTACAAACGAAATAAGAAAACTATTGTAATTATTTTAATTATATATACATATATATTTTATAGATAGTTTAAGAATATAATTTTAATAAATTTAATAATAAAGCTAAAGAAATTATTTATATTTTTTTTGATGTATGTATGTAAGTAAGTAATTTCACATTTGCTTTCAAAAACTATAAATAACAAATCCATCATGAATTTTAACTATTCATAAACTTTTTGTTGGAGTATATAGTCATAAACACTAGTAAAAATGATTATATTAAAAGAAATATATGATTTCTTAAAGAGATGTTCTGATATGGTTTCTGATGAAGATAAATACAAACTCATCAATATTCGATCACATCTTGAGAGTGCAAATAGCTTGAAAAAAAAGAAAAATAAATTTGCAGAACATTATGAAGATTGTTCTTGGTCGAATGATAATACAACATGTGGAGCAGACACTTGCTCATGCTCAGCAGAAGAAGAGGCAAAAAAGCTAATACAAACATAGTATAATATATACAATATAACTAAATGTAAAAATTGTAATTTCAATAATATCTAAAACACTAAGAAAAGGATTTTTTATTTATATCACTCAATAAAGAGAACAATTAAAACATCTCAAAACTTTGTTTACTCATTTGAATAACATTTTAATAATAAATAGTCTTTTACCTATAAATTTTAATTAGTTATTCATTCATACTGTTGTGAGCTACATCAACTCTATTAAAAATGGTTTCGTCAGCTGAATTAAAGGAACTATTAGATGGATATAGTTGTCATATCGATAAGGAACACAAGAAATTATTCCTGAGAATGATTGAGGAATTCAGAATGTATAGTAATGATTCTTATCCTTTCATATATGTTCATAATGGAATTCATAGATATAATTGTGAAAATATCAGTATATCAAATGTTAATATATGTGCATGTAATTTATATTATAACGAATACATATTAACACAGAAACTTTATAATTTATATACAAATAAGACTTTTTAACTATAAACCGATATCTGAAAAGTAAAACAAATACATATAAACATTTTAATTGTTATGAAATCTGAAAAAGTAAGATAAAAAATCTCCGTAATAAATAAAAACACATCTTATATATTTCTGTATATCAATTAGTTTTATTTAAAATATTTATTTTAGTATTTATTTTTATTAGATTAGGCTGAAAATAGAAAGAATGCTATTGATTGTTCTAAGCTTTGTTTAAAAAAATTTCTGAAAAACACTCTCATTTATATTAAATTATGCTAGCGCATGTCTTATAAAAGAAAAAGCAATATTATAAAACCATGAAGAAAATATTTATTTTTCATTGTAAACAAATTTCTTTAAATTTACAACATTCGGTCATACAATTTTCACATCTGTATGGTGATAAACAGTTGAATTCGTTTATACAGCTGCATGGTGATAAGCAAAAATCATATAAATTTTTCATTTTCTTTCAACAATCAAAACTGCTAAAAATCAAAACAATAATCATAACTATTTACGTTATAAGAATTTACTCAGTATTGCAAACATTTATTTTTTCGATAAATGAAAGCGACCAACAAGAAAGTTGGTAGAGGAGCAGACACTCATGAAAATGCCAACTCAAAATTATTCAATAAAAAAAGATGAACTACCATAAAAAAAGGTAGACAGAAAAGAAAAAAACAGGAAGGACAAGTGTAATAAAAAAGAGATAGACCGGCACAGGTGTTTAACTTTGCTTAAGAATTTTCCATGTATCTCATACATTTATGTAATGCAAATGCATGTTGGTTTTGTAACCTCTTTTTAAATTTCTGATCCTTTTTCTTAAAAAAAAAGAAATGTGTGTAATGAAATTGTATATCCTTATACACATAAATATGCGCACTGGGGAGTGAAATAGGTAGAGATAACAAGCTAGGCGGTAGAGAAGGACAGACAGAAAATGATCCGATGCAAACACACGCACACATGCGCAATATAATAAAATATTCTAACCAGCTCACTCAAACTGACTAAAAGCGATATAAAACTGCAGATAACGCGACTAGTCCATACACGCATGTAAAGTATACTCCATAAAGGACCAGGACTAGTCCAAAAGTAACCCAAATGTATGAAGAAAACATGGTCTATTTAACATTACGATGCCCTAGGGCTGGACCATATGGTCCAGGTTTGCACTGCATCGGACTAACCCAAAAACTACTCCATGTCATTAAAAATGGACCATGTACAAATAGTTTCTTCGGCACGAGTAATATCGTGAAAGCACGAACATTTGTCGTATAGCAATAAGCTCTTGTTTGAAAATGACATACTCCATGACTGCATTACATCGGACCATATTGTAACTAGTCCATTTCAGCTATAATGGACCACGTAGTCCAATATTATCTGCAGGGAACTGTACACACATACATACACGACACATGAATATATTTAAAAATAGACAATGTTTCACTTTCTGGCACCCTTATTTTTCATTAAAAATAGACAGACGATAGAGGACACAGTCAAACATTTATGGTTTACTTTAAACAAAAGAAAAAACACAAGCCCTAAGTTGGTGCATCTTATCAAGATAATAAAAAAGAAAAACAGAAAGGACAAGTGTAATAAAAAGAGATACATAGATCCACACATGTGTTTTATTTAGTATTAGGGGGTTCTTATTTAACTCGGTGAAATATTTTGTACCTAAAAACGCATTTCCATAATAAATACACTTAATTACCTAACAAAAAATATTTTTAACGATCACGTTTCCCAGCCAGGCAAGCACATTCATTTTATATGAAAAACGTGATAGCGAAGGTACAAAACATACTACTTATTCGTAAAGGTAAACAAACATAAGCAAGACGAACATTCTTTCAATACAAGGCTGCAATGCCATCATTATCATATTAAAAATAAATATAAAGTTTAGGAATACCTTCAACAACATCATCACCAGATATCTGAAGAGATCCTAAATCAACTAATTGATTTAAGATCTAAATGATCAAACAGAACAAATCTGAAACTTCAGGAATAATCGCTGATGGCCCATAATAAGCAGGGTTCCCAGTTTATTTTATACCTTATCCCCAGTTTGCAACTTTTCAATCCCCCAATTCCCCAAAATAGTTTATTTCAAAATCCTTTCAGATCTGTAATAAGAATTTTTAAGCTTATAAATTAACAAACAACAGAAAGCTTTGTCAAATTAAATTTGTTTGTAAAAATTCTTTAAACAATATTAAACTTTTTTTCTTAACAAAATTTGCAAAATATTGAATATAATCAAGCTTTTTGTTAGTTGTTAATTTATAAATTGGAACTTAATCAAAAGGTCGAAATAATTATAATAATCTCATCCCACATCTGCTTAAAAATGAACTAATATTATGTCAAAGGAAGTACATGCATACATTTATTTACTTAATTAAATCTATTTGTGTAATATTATAATTAATTTATACTTTGAGCTGTAAATATTTACATTAAAATGTATATATATATATACGCCTTTTCATGACCACATTCTCTGGCAAAATTGTACATATGTCAAACTATATGGAAAACATGGTTCAGCCTGAAGTTGCAGTTTGTTCTGTTTCAGAATTAGTTCCATTAAAATCAAAATTGTCCCATGAAAAATAAGCATCAGTAAAATTCGGTTTGAAGTATACAGCAAAAAGATTGAGTGAAACTTGTAAAGAATTCGATATTAATTGAATATGAACTCTTTCTTTTAAAGTTAATAAAGGTCATAAATTGCTTTGGGTTATACTTAATTTAATAATATAAATTTATTGAGAAAATAAAATTATCTTCCAAATCCAAGAAAACTATTTTTTAGCAGTTAAATCATTTGTTGATTTATATTTTTTAACTCTTTAGTATACCAAGGTGCTGATAAACTTTAGGCTTAGGAAATTCAATATTGTTTTGAAATATAGTTGAATGGTATCAAGTTCAAGTCTCAAGTTCAAATCTGACTTTATCAATTTCATTTTAATTTAAGAAATTGGTTTCGATAATTTCAAATTATTTTTATTAAGTAAGTAATATTTGAACATTTTGCCCCTTTCGACGCTGGATACTATAGTGACTGTGAATACATATAAACTATTTAATTACTTCTATTAATTTTTACAAGTTAAATCAAATAAATTGGTAAGGTCCGATTTGAACCTGAGCCAAACAATGTTAATAATATTGGAAAAAAATATATGTATGTATGTATATATACCAATTAAGTTAATTTTTGGCATTTCATTATTTATAACTTTAATTTTTTAAGGAGAATGGCGAAGAGAGGGTGGCGATATTGGAAAAGCACACGGTTCAATTTCGAGTCTCAAATCGCAACTATCATATATTGAACCAAGTATTCATGGTGAAGCAAAAAGTTTATCACGCATACTTCACGATAATCACGTGAGCGGTACCCATCTCTATTATAAACAAAACTGACATAAGATTGGAAAAACAATACTAGAGAAAAAAAATTATCATATGGCGTTGTAAGGCCACCTGTTTATTTCACCATGCAAGCATTTAATTTAATTTATTATAAGCATTGCTAACATGTAGCGAGCAATAATAAAAAAGAATCAATTTCAAATGATTTGTTTGCATTACTGGGCAAAAAAAAAAAACCATATCAAATATAGGTTAAATTCACTTATTATACATAACCTATCGTTATTACTTAAGTTGTAAGAGGTTTTGATAACATTAGCTGCGTTCGAGTACTTTTACAGTAAAATGCAGTAAATGAGTAATTACTGAGTAAACTGAAAAATTTACTCTCAAAAATAGCTGTTACCCAAAAAAGTACGCGAACGGAAAAATTGTAAAAATTAGTAAGATTAAGGAAACAGCTGCTTGCAAATAAATGTAGTGTTGAAATATATTTACACTTTCGACTACTCAACTCTTTTTCTTGTTGGTACTCGATGCAATATTTATTATAAAACGAATATTTTAAGAAAATATAAAAAAAATATTTTCTATAATCGTTTACATGTGTTTATTTTCATTTTATTTGATTTTCCTAATTTGTATATGTATTCAAAAGTATGTGATTTTTGATATTGATTACCTTAAAAGAAAGTGCAGTACTAAGTAATCATATACTTAGCATTTTCACAACTCTAAAGAAATAACAAAATAAGAACGAAAATGGCTGTAAATAGTTTCTACAATTTTTTTTGTTTTAAAAGGCATATACATACGAACGAATAGTTTAAAAATAATTTATTTAACTGAATTTTTATTATTTTGCCTCAGCTTTTTTTTATAATTTTTTCACAATTTGTATACTTTTTAATTTCTTACTTTTGTTTGTGTACCTTTTGAATCATATGTACATACATACATACATAAGTATGTATGTTTTTCTGTTTTACTAAATTTTACTGTAATTCTCATCCATGAACTGTCACTTTACGATCTCAATTTGTGTTCTCATCTACTGTAACTCGAGTAAACGAACGCAATTTAGTAAAATGTAGTAAAGTTCAGTACAAATTTGTAAAAACTTTTGGGTACTCGAACACACTTATGGGAAATGTGAGAATCATATAAATAATCCGAAGAATTGTCGGTAATATAAGATAATACAGCAAAGAATTATTCATAATTCAAACCTTTAATTGACACAAATAACTGATCAATTTATGAATTCATATCCGATAAAATCACATTTCTGCTAGATAGGAAATTTATTAGTCCTATAAGGACTCTAACTTCTCTAATACAACTCGTTTTACAGGATCTAGAACATTTCGATAAACCATGCAATGGAAAGGATAGAAAAATTCTTCACTAAAGAATTCCGAGTTTCCGTAATAACAGAGACATATTAGACACATTGAAATGTAAACGAATTGAACAATAATGATTTATTTCTTATACCAGAGACATTATATAATATATTTTTATAGAACCAGAAGCTAAATTTGTTGAATTGAATTTAATAAAAAAAATTAAATTTTTTGTAATTTAATATCTCAAAATGTTTAATTTGAATGAATTAGTGGTTGGTGGTCTAAACACATAAATTTAGGCCTTCACTAATTTGCGTTTTTGTTCCTTGCAAGCACTTGGAAACTTGAAGGACGGTGTTAAACAATAAAACAATAGAATTGCCGTATTATAAAACACTAAAGGAAAACTTTATTTTACTTCTGTTTAAATATAATTAAGACATTAAAGAAAAATGCTTAGTTATACGGAAGTCCAACATTGAATTACAAATCAAGCAAAACTTACATATTGGACTAAAAAAATGCTTAACTGATTTTTTAATTAAAGTTTATTGCCAGCTGACCTATATATTAATATAAAATTTTATAAGTTGAGTAAGCGAATTTATTAATTGAATAAATAAGAATAAAATTGCAATTAAAGGTTATTGCCAGCTGGCCTATATATTGATATAAAAAAATATAACCAAATTTATTAAGTAAAGAACATAACAAATATAATGAACTATAACTACATGTCTTAACAACATGTAAGCAAAGTTCGGTATTTGGGGAAAATTTTTCCTAATGCCGAACATCAACCGAATGTAGGTTTTCGCCGAACTCCGACTCCGAACACAAACCTTCGCTGGGACTCTAAAAATCAATAATTTGTTTTAAAACTAACTATAGCGTTCATAAAAACTATTTTGCAGTTTTATCTAATGCGATTACAAGTTGTTAAAATGTCTTAATTAAAATATGAGCGGAATAAAAAATGCACTTTAACTTTAAACTTTTAAACATAAAAAATTTTCGTATAAAAAACTTTAAAATTATATTTGGCGAAAAACCTGGTTAACTTTCTCAAAAAAAAACCGGCCTGCCGAATTGTTCTATTCCGCATACGTCTAGTTTTATGAAATTAATTAATCTTTATGTCGACTTGAAATTTCGTGATATCCTACCCAAAACTGTTTTACGCTATAGTCCCAAGTTTGCTTAGGATTGGATCATCCGGTAGGAAGAAAAGCCCATTTACAAAGTTGCACACTTACATACGTCAACAGAATACATACCTGGATTTGGATAGTAAACCGCATGAAAATATGATAATATAATTGAAAAGTATAGTTTAAGTAATTATTTTATTATTATTATATAATTTTTATATAATGATTTTTACTTAAAATTATTGAAACTCAAATACATCTATCGCATTGCGGCAAGTCTTTGGAATGCTCTGCTCACACTGGTTTGTTGCACAATGTGCATGTTTAACGAGTAGGGCGTCGTTTCGAGCAGATGTAGCAATTCCCCTTTACTTTTAGGCGGCCCGTACTATCACGTTCCTCAACATCCACAACTCCAATGGGGCCACCTTTCATGGCTTCGGTGGCGTTCCGCGGTCAAAAAACTCTGGATATTCTGCTGTTATTCTCTCTATTTCTTCTTAGGGCCGGCCGTTTCTGTTGTATAATGAGTAGTGAACATCATTACAACTGCCTTGTTTTTCTTGGGCACGTACGAGCACATCGTAACGTGATTATAGAGCCCAAACATTGATGATTCAGCCTCACGTCGTTTGGGGTTGGCAAATGCTGCTGGCACGAATGTAAGCCTTTTGTTGCAAGTACCCAATATAGATAAATAGTTGTCTATCATCAAAGATTTTGCCAAGTTATAGCTAGTGAAAAAATTCTCACACACAATATTTCTTCCACTTCCACCAAAAAGGTTGACACATAAATCCTTTACTACGCTTTCCCCAACGTTTCTTTCACGTTCACCAGATGGCGCCATTCCTGTATAGATTTTTCCCTGCATTGAAAAATTAAATTCAAATTAGTTATTTAGATTTTCAACAATATTGATTGTACCTGCAATGTATAGGACGAAATGGAGTTGCACACTTTGACTTAAATTAATTAATAAAAATTACTAGAAGAACTGTTGTACGTAAAGCTAAGTACTCTGTTCATCATTTCGTGCGAACTGCTGTCAAAAGTCCATATAAAAAAAATTCATGCGAAATAATTGCAAAAAAAAATGGCCGAAGTTGTACTCTGTTCAAATTGTGAAAACATACGAAATGTTTCTGGCAGCATGATTTTTTCAAATACAACATGTTTCTGGCAACATATTTTCCAACTGCGAAATAATGTAAGCACCACTTATTTCGTGCGGAATTGCAAACAACAGATGCTCAGCTTTTAATTAGCATTGAATTTGTTGCGCACAATTAACTAAAATAAAGGAAAATAGTGTGAAAATAACATAAAATGAAGGTATGGGATTGAATGAGAACGTGTGTCTTGAAAGCAGCACAAGCTCTTAAAATTATTTTGTTCTCCATTTGTTTTCACACATGGTTTTTGTTTACATAAGAAAAACAATGTTGCTTACTTCAAGGCAATAAAAACGATAAATTTCTTCTAAATCGTAGTGTTGTCACCACTGGCTAATTGTCAAAATTTTCAAACGAAATAATCAATGTTGCTCAACATTTTTCGCAAATTCAAACAGAGTACTTAGCTTAACCAAAAAAGACCAACGCGAATATTGTAAGCAAAGTAAGGAAATAAATGTGCTATTTTTTAACTCATCGCTGCTTTTTTTTGTTAGACTGTATAGTAACAACATTTATATAATAACAAAAATATTGGGTGCCAGCTAGTTAGGTAGTATGACGGTTATCACTTTGACATCTGACTCGGCGAGATGCTTAGTTGTTTGTTTTGCATTCTTTAGATGAGCATACAAGTGCAAGTATCTCACTATAAAAACTGATCTGCAATCTAAATTAAACTTAAACTTGTTCTCGACTTGCTTTGAAATAGACATCAGACTATAACAAAATTAACACAAATTATGGATCTTGCTGGTAAAAATGTAGTTTTCGTAGCTGGTTTAGGAGGAATCGGCTTTGAGGCCTGTAAACAATTTATGACCAGAAATGTAGCTGTAAGTATAACATTAATTTCTTTAAAAAGTCGCTTCTAAAAACATTATTATTCACATGCTACAGTATTTGGTCATATTGGATTTGATGGAAAACGCAAACGCTGTACAGATCCTGCAAGCAATGAATCCTAAAACAAAAGTCTTATACATGAAATTCGACGTTACCGATAAAGCCTCCATTAAAAACACTATTAAACAAGTTGTCAGTATCATGAAATATATTGATGTGTTGATAAATGGTGCAGGTGTAATTGCGGACAGGAACGTAGAATTGACCATCAATGTCAATTTAATTGGTCTTATAAATACCACTATTGAGGCATTTACATACATGGACAAAGCTCAAAAAGGACGTGGAGGTGTTGTGTTAAATATTGCTTCGGTCTTGGGCTTGGAGCCGTGCTCGCCAATTGCTGTCTACAGCGCATCCAAGTTTGGTGTAGTCGGATTTACTCGTTCCTTATCGGTAAGTTTTATTTAAATTAATTTATTGGTTCAGCTGCAATAATTCTCCTCTTATGTAAAACGGTTCTAGTTTAAATAGAGTAATTTCTCAAAATCAAATGTTCGTGCATTTCGAATTCTGTAAAGGTCAGTTGAAGTACAAATGTTACTCGCATAAAATATATAAAAAAAAATCAATCAATCAAAACAAGAAAAAATATTGAATTTTAAATTGATTATTTTTCGAACAAATTGGTTGTTAGTAGTTTTTAATCCAAAGTGATTATTATTTTTTCCCTTGTTCCTTTTGAATATTGTCTCATGTCCAATTCTTTCTGAATAAAATGTTACGAACATTAGCCAAAAAATAATAATCACTTTGGATTAAAAACTACTAATATTGAATTTTATCCTACTCCCGTCATTAAAGAAAATTGATTTTTTCACCAAAGATTCTTCATTATATTTCAAGTAACAATTGCGGACAAAGCAAATATTTGTATAATTTTGCATCAAAAAACACGTTTATTGAGAGACATATGACTACGTTGCAATAAAAGAGCGATATGATATTTTGAATTAATATTTTTGCTATACTAGGAATCCACAATTTACATATGTTAAATTTATTTTTCAATCATTTAAATACATGTACCTTAAAAGAAGTGTTAGGAACATATGAACGCTGATGCTGTAGCGACTGTTAAAACTACTGTCCGTTCTGCTACTTTAATAAGATGTTTCTTAATTTAGATTTTTTCTAAACACATTTTCAGGATCCCTATTATTATAACCGTAGTGGCGTTGTAATAACTGGTCTTTGTCCTGGCCTTACCGAAAGTCCAATGACTGCAAATCCAAAAATTAGTGATACTTTTGAATATTCTAAGCCTTTGACTGACCAAATTTTTTCGGCTCCACGTCAAGCTTCTGCCAAAGCTGGAGAACATTTAGTTAAAATCATTGAATTGGCACAAAATGGAACAATGTGGATTAGTGATAAAAACACAATGACAAAAGTTGAACCAAAACTTTTCTGGCAGCCTTAAAATGTAAAAGACCAAAAAGATTGAGAATGTAAAATAGAACGTGTTTGTACTTATGTGTGTATGCAACTATTTAATATAATGTACTATATAATTTACAAGGATATGTATTTTCATTGTACATACATATGTACAATGTACATACATACATATGTAGGTCCACAATCATAGTCGAACAATAAAGTTGATTTGTGTTAGAAATAACTTTAAATTATAAACTTTTTATTAACTACTTGTCAATTATAGTCAAAAAGTAAGTATGATATAAGATGAACAAGCTTTGAGTGGGTGTCGCATCTAAAGCCTGGTACTCTGTTCGAAGTTGTGAAAAATTTTCAGCAACATTGATTATTTCACGTGAAAAATTTGACACATAACAAGTGATGCCCATATTACTTTTTCGGAAAAAATTTTCGTTTTTATTGGTTAGAAGTATGCAACATTGATCGACTTTTGTAAACAAAAACATATGTTTCTAATTCTCACCAACTTCCAGACCTTTTGAACACTTTGCTTATAATAGCGCTTGCTGGCGAGACTGCTCTTCCAGCTTTGTCTACATTCTTCATCTATGGAAAATGCATATAGTAAATATGCACATACATATTTTTATTTTTTTAAAAGAACAAACACAAACCGCGAAGCCATTTTGGCTTGTCTGCAGAAACACCCAGGGTCTAGGCAGGAATCGAACCAGCGCACAGTGGGGCCAAATGCATGAAAAGTGGCGATTAATTCAAAATATGAACTTTAAAATTCATGATCGTGTTTGGTACCGGGTGAAAGTGGATAAAATGCTGCATCAGTAATTGCAAAAATTATACTTTTAAGTTGTTTGCTTTAGTTGAAGTGAGCACTTAAAGTTGAATAATTGTTATTTTTTTGGTGCATATTGAAAAAAAGTGAAAATTTTGATATTTCAATTGATAATTTTTTCTATTAATACTTCTAAAAGTTAAATTTTTATAATGGAACCGTCAACTTCAGGTAGTTTACTATATAGTACATGTTTTTTTGTTTAAATAAATGTTTTAAAAATATTAAATGTTAATAAAATAAAATTAGCCCAAAAATGGGCTATTTTTGATTTATATATGGAGTTTCAACAACTTTGTTTGTGAGCTTGCGTAAAATCGTCTATATAGTGTTATAATATCAGATCTCAACTAATAAACCCCAAAATATTTTTTTGCGATTTTTGAGTTATGCTTGTTTTTGTGAAATAACTCAAGATGCTAAAAATCCACAAATATGAAAAAAAAACAAAACAAAACATCAAGTTGTTTTTACTTTGTTTTGTCATTATTTTCGTTATAGTAGTTGTTATTGTAGCTAAAAAAATGTGTTGTTAATTAGAGATGGGGGCGTGAGTAACTTTAATTCACGCATGCTCACGTGATTGCGTATGTTGGGTTTGTTTACTATGAATAAAACTAATTAAATTATTTTACATGTGTTTATGATATTTCAATGAATTTTACTTAAACATTTGTTAATGTTAAATTATTACAAAATTGTATATGGCACAAGTGCACTATTTTGAAAAATTGAAGGAGGTCACGCTCCCATCCCTATTTATTATTGTCATTTATTTGAGTCCTACATAATAACTGTTGGTCATATACATGCATCATACGAGTAAAGTTTTAATTTTGTTTTAAGGTGGTGATATCAATCTACTAATATAATGATAATACATTTTTAAGAATTTCTATCCATCCTTAGGGTATTATTGATTCGGTACTGACACGTTTATTTATTGTTTTAGGTGTCAATGTTTTGTGATGTGATGTTACATATTTAAAGTGTTGTGAAAGTGTAAATTATTCGGTACAGGGTTAAAGGAATTACTTTTTGCAAATTTTAAACGAATAGAAATCTTATTAATTTTAGGAACATGTCCCAAAACAATTTTCATTCCTCGTCATGAGTTGCATAATTGTATGAGGAGTGCAGAACCTAAATCACTTCAGGATAAATTTAAACTTTTGAGATGGGAAGTAATAAAACGTGTCGACCCTTCGGATATGGTAGATTTTATGACAAGGTTTCATAATTTTTGCTCTAGCTATGAGATTCGGTGGCAAAAATGTCATAGAAAGAATGAAATTTTTGTAAAAAATAATAAGAATTGGCTGGATGCCTCAATCTCATTCAGTCCACCACCAGAACCACAACAAAAGAGAGGTCGCAATGATCTCTCATTTGAAGAGTGCAAAGAAAAAACAAAAGTTAAGAAATGTAAAGACATAAGAGATCAAATTTCTTTGCCTGTTTTGGCTTACGCCACACAAATGAAGATTTTAAAAGTTATAGGGAGAATTTTGCCCGTAAATGCAGTCGAGAAAAAACAATGGAAGATATCTTTAATAGATTTCTCTTAAGTTCAGATCCGTTTATAACAAGCATGAACAATAGTTCTAAAAAGAAAAAAGAGCTAATGCCAAAATCTGCATTGGAGTTGCTTGTACTTCCCAGCAATCAAAATAGCAATGATGAAGATGGAGATGAAGATGGAGATGAAGATGGAGATGAAGATTAAGATTATTGTAACGAATTAATTTATGATTATGAAATTGAATGTGAAGTAAATACTAACATTGAAGGTAATAATGATTATAATAAAATATTGTTGTTTTCAAAAAGAAAAAAAAAATAGAATAACCGAATTTAATTAAATTTTTTTTAAATAGTGTGTTTATGGTTATTTATCAATAAAAAAACAATTAGATTTTCAAATGTTTCATTTTTGAGCAAAATTTTAAAATTTCGAGAAAAAAGGTATGATTTTAATTTAAAAATTTTCTAATAGAAATACATATAAAATATTTATTCCTTATTATTTTTAAAAATATTACTTATTTTTCTTAAAGCACATTTAGTATGCTTTAATTTGCAATTTAATTGAATAATTTATAGCGCACCGTTCCCAAGTTACAGCAAAAAATGTGAAAAAAGAGGATTTTTTACACAACACAAAATGGCCCATAAAGGGTTAAAAAATGTGTTTTTTCACTCTGTTTTTTTTTTAAATGTTGGTTTTTTATGTATTTATAAATATCCATTAATAAAAAATATTTTTTTTTTTTTAAATTACGACTTCTACGAATTAATCGCCACTTTTCATGCATTTGGCCCCACTGTGCAGCGACCCCCAGACTACTAGTCTAGTACGCTATCTACTAGTCTACGGGGCTCCCCGAAGTGCAAGTTTTTGTAATATTGCTTTTTATTAATATAGCTAAAAATATTTACATTTCAGACATCTGAACATTTTTAAAAAATTTTTATCATTTGTATAAGGTACTGATAATAAATTTCTTTAATTTTATTGAATATAAAAACTTTTAATGGTATATATATGAGATCAAATTTTTTAGTCAAAAAATTATAATATATTTTAATTCAAGTTAAGAGTTTTATTATTATATTATTTGCATCTTCCTCACAGCCTAACTCATTTTTGATGAACCGATTTTTTACAATATCTTCCCGATATATCGAAGGCAGGGACATAACTTTTATGCCCAATATTTATTTATAAAAATCTTCAAAGAATTATTATTCAATTCTTTTTAAATAAAATTCTCTTAATAACAGTTAAAAATGAGGAATATTTTTGTTGACACTTAGTGCAACATCTTATTGTATTCTATAAAATGTAATTTAATGTATAAATAATAAATTTTGTTAATCACTGTAATTCAACATATAATTCAATTATTACTAAATATGCCAAACGACAATTTTATTTTAACACAAAAAGTAGGTCATTTAATTTCCACAATAAATTCATGTCATTGAACTTGTCATTGTTTGTTTAAACACAATAATCAAAATTAAGTAATTTCCTCGTTGACCAATAGTTGATTCAGCATTTTATTTTGTTATTATAAGTTAATGCAAGCAATTTGTTATTAAGTTAACTTAAGCAATTTATTAAATTAATTTAGTATAAAAACCAGAATTAAAATAAAGAATGTATCAATCTTCTTAAGGCATTTAAATTGTTTTATTGATTGATCTTCGCTACGGTTTTTCAAGTTCAAGTGCTTGAAGGACATCCCGGCAAACAAAATAGTATCAATATAAGTTTATGTGCTTAAATTGAAATCACTATTGCCACAATTATACAATTTTTTTGATCTTCTTATAACTATTATAAGAGATTTTAATTTATTTGGGTCTTTCATAACACTTATAAAAGAACTTTTATTAGTGTTTTATTAGGAAGATTTTTATTTTTCTAGGTCTTCTCGCGACCTTTATTTTTATTGGTCATCTATATCAACACATACTTAGTGCGTGCAAATTCAAAAAGCCCTAATTGAATAATGGCTATGCAAAGACCGAAAAAAATAATACCACGTACCTATGAAAAATATGAAAAAAAAATTCCAGAATCGAAAAATCACGAAACGTTAAGTTTTTTTATACTTACGCTCATGCACGCTCACGTGATTGACACAAAAAACTGCTCACGATCATGCATGATCACGCATGACTCACGCTAATCACGTGAGCGGTGCTCATCTCTAATATTAATGTACTGATCTGAATGAACGAGTCAAAGTAGCTGTATAAGTCCGTGTTTCGACTGGCAAACATTTGGAACAAAAACATCTGCAATTCTTTTTCGTTTTTTCATTCGCATTCACACAAGACCTAGAAATTTTAAGTTTTTGGAAAGAAGCTAAAAATTTTCCAATTCTGCAAAAATTGCCTAAACAAATACTGTGTGTACCACCCAGCTCAGCTACAACCGATGGAGTTTTGCCAACGCCAGGAAGAATACTTGAAGAGCTGTGAAACAGACTTCTCGGGAAAAATGTTGACAACATTTTATTTCTGCATATGTTTATTTATCTATTATCTATTGACGCTAAGGTACAAGATCCTACTTAATCTTAATATTTTACACAGATTGCTTATGAGCTTGAAAATAAATGATTTTAATAAAAATATTTTAAATATGTACATACATAATTTTAAATTTCACTTCAAAACTTTAAAATAAAATTTATATTTTCTAGAAGAATTTTTGAAATCGCATGATACATATGTATGTACATACATACATACAGATATGTAAATCCTGCGCGACGAAACCTACATTCGTAGCGTTTTCACATTAATATATAAACAGGTACCTTCAACTTATTCAAGGTCTGATATAAGTGTACTTTCGAATGGCATAAAAAAATTTTTTAACAGGTATTTGTTGCGAAATAATTGATCACAAAGTTATTGACGCATGCCAAAAAAACGGAAGTAACTTTGAAAGTTAAAGTACACAAAATATAGTTTCTAAGAGAAAGATGAATATAAGAGAATTCTAAAAAACCAAGAAAAATTTTCTCGTTTTTTGTCAGATGACATGAACCCTTTGTGACGCACCCTACGTGACTCACGTTACATATTTTCCATTATATTTCTATTCTGAAATTTCATACCTAATTTCAATGTTTCCAAAATAGTAAAGACAAAATCTTTTTACTCAAATTGAAGTGAATTCAATGAATAAAAAGTTGGCTTTCGATCGGGCCGTCTTCATTAACACCAAAGTAATGATATGAATAATATGAAATAGGATTCGAAATAATTTGTGCATTAATGATTGTCGGTAATACCGCCGCTCAAATATCTGGCAATAACTCTTAGTTTTCCAGCGCATACATAAAAAGTAATTTGTTAAAGAAAAAATTTTATTCCGCCATCTTTAATATCTATGTAAAATTATAATGTTCAACCGGCAAATATTTTAGTATAGTTTGTCGTCATTTTAGTAAAGTCGTCCAACAACAAGTATGTAGTTTTTTTTTATATTTGTACTTACTATATTTAAATACTTATATATATAATTTAATTTCTTGTAGAGAATAAATTATACTAAGTTATTCTGTACATTATTTTGGCAATAAATTTGATTAATGTAAAGAAGCGACCGGATTATTTATTTCTTTCAAAAGACGACATCTTTATTCTTTGTTGGCGTGAAATTTGTGGCATTATTGGTATCTTGTTAGACCTGTTATTTGTATTGGTGTCTCCAGTGTTTGTGTCATTTTTGTCGAATTGTTGGTTCGTGTGATACAAATTATGTCAGAGGAGTCTTTAAGAATTAGTGAGAGGTCAAATAAAGGTGTGCCACCAAAACGTTTAGACATGGATCCTCCCGGAGGACAAAATTCACCTTCAGCTTCGACGTCCCATCAACAACAGTCAGCAAACCCGGTTCTTGCTACCGGAGGAAAATCATCTCAATCTCAGCAACGCACACAACAGCCCGACATTTTGCGCGTTTTGGCAGACATGCAAAAGGAAATGATGAAGCAGATAAATACCGTCAACATTAATTTAAACAATTTGATTTCTAACCAAAAGGATCAAACTAGTGCCAGCATAGCATCATTTCATCAAGAAATCAAAATGATATCCGAAAGAGTGGCTGCCAGTGAACAGGCAGATCATGCAAATAACGTAGGAGTGCTCCCGAATAATGGGGTTATAACAGAACAATCAGTCGAAAACAATGGTGAGTCCTTTACTAATTATTCTTCCCACAGCCAAGGTTCCGCGACCGTAAAAGCCAAGAAATTATATCCCCTCCCGAAGTTTAGTGGTTTACCTGAGGAATGGCCTTCATTTATCGAAGATTTTAAACAAACAACAACTGAATTTGAATACAGTCCTCTACAAAACATCATACGTATTCGTGAAGCTCTACAGGGTCCCGCGAAAGAGACGGTAGAATCGCTGTTGTCCAGTTCACAAAATGTTAATGTTATAGTAAACCTTTTAGCCGAAACATATGGCCGTCCTGAATAATTAATAAGAAGCCAAATTGATAGAGTAAAAACACTTTCGTATGTTCCCGAAGGAAAGCTGGATTTATTGGTAAAATTCTCTACAAAAGTAAGTAATATGGTACGTTTTCTACAAACCGCAAATGGCAAGCATCACTTAAATAACCCGACCTTGCTCAGTGAGTTGGTTTCAAAACTACCTTCGACAAAACAATTGCAATGGGCAGAAAAATGTATCACACTTGGTAGACCAGCAGATCGAACAGATTTTTGCGAACGGCTTGAAGGAGTGAGAAAGATTGCAAATATGGTCTCAGATGGCTTGCCGTCATCATCAACATCCTTCACAAAAAACAATATAAGACAATCGCCTAAAAATAAATTTGTTTTAACCAGCTTTGCAAAACAGTGTTTGGTTTGTAAGGGAAATTGTCATATGCTTACCGATTGCCAAGCGTATAAAAACGCTTCTGTAGAAGAACGTTAGAAAAAGGCCTGTGAACTCCGTTTGTGTTTCTCTGAAGGGACATCACCAAGTTGGAAAATGTTTTAAGAAGCAGCGTTGTGGTGTTAGTAATTGTGTAAAACGACACCACCCATTGTTACATACAAATGACTATCAAGATAATAAACAAGCAAACGGTGCTGCCATAGTTGCTGAAAATGGAAATCCCAAAACAGTTGTTAATTTACACGCAGGCACTCAAAGTAGTGAAATCTTGTTTCAAATAATACCCGTAAAATTATATGGACCCAAGGGGTGTGTCTCAATATACGCATTTATAGACGATGGCGCGGATGCCACAATGCTAGAGTGGGACGTAGGTAGACAAATTGGATTGGAAGGTAAAATGGATAAAATAAAATTGCAATGGTTAAACGGACATTGTAGTAGTCAACAAACAGAAATAGTAGACTTGTCTATTAGTGGTTCCCAAGAGGAAAATTTAAAATACAAAATTTCGAAAATTTATTCGGTTGAAAATTTAGAGTTACCAACTCAATCGTTTTCGTTGAATGAGGTTAATTGGTCGAAGAGCCTGCCCGAATTCCCTATCGCCAATTATCACAAAATTAAACCACAAATGGTAATAAGTTTAACCCATGCGTATTTAACAGTTCCAGTGGAAGTACCAATATGTCCAAATGATAGTGGGCCCATAGTGGTGAAGACAAGACTTGGATGGGTGGTATATGGTCCGACTGGTGTTGAAAGAGAGCATGTGGTAAAGAGTGTATTTCATTCAAAACGAAAAGAAGCAGATGAGTCTATGGAAAGTATGATGAGGCAATATTTCGAAATTGAATCGTGTATGGTGAAACTTGATGCCAAACCTGTAGTCGCTAAGTGTGAAGAGCGAGCATTAAACATCTTAAAATCGACAACGAAATACCGCGATGGTCGTTATGAATGCGGACTTTTATGGAAAAATGAGACACGGTCTTTTCCCAGTAGTTATGCTCAAGCTTTACGACGTTTACATTTAGTAGAAAAAAAATTTGGTGTGAGTCCGAAATTTGAGTCTGAGTATAGGGCCAAAATTCAACACTTTTTGAATGAAGGTTATGCAAGACGGCTTAAACCTGAAGAAGAAAAACTTTTATCAACAACATTCTTTTTACCACATTTTGCAGTCTGCAGTTCAAATAAAAAGAGTCTGCGTCTCGTGTTTGATGCCGCCGCCAAGGTGCATTGTGTATCCTTTAATGACTATTTGTCACCAGGCCCAGATCTAAATCAATATTTAATTAGTGTCTTGTTTAAATTTCGAGAAAATCCGATTGCAGTGTGTGGCGATATTAAAGAAATGTTTTTACAAGTGGAGATTCGTAAAGAAGATCAGGATTCACAGCGATTTTTATATAGGGAAAACGTCGAACAACCAGTTGGGCAGTATGTCATGACTAGAGCCATTTTTGGGGCTACCTATTCCCCCACTATAGCACAGTATGTGAAAAATATAAATGCAGAACAATTTTTGAGTTATAACCCTAGAGCTGTAGAGGCTGTAATTAAACGTCATTATGTGGACGATTATGCCGATTGTTTTGACTCCGTTGAGGACGCGTTAAATGTGGTGGAAAATGTAATTAAAATACATGAAAAGGGTGGCTTCAAAATGCATAAAATTATCTCCAACTCACAGGAAATAAATTCGCACTTCGGTAACCCTACTGTACAGGATATAAATGTGCCATCTGGCAACACCGAAAAAATTTTAGGTATGCAGTGGTCAGCTAGCAAAGACGAATTTATTTTCGATATCCAATTTAAACGCGTTTCTGTGGATATCTTAGAAAATAAACGGACACCTACCAAACGAGAAGCTTTAAGTCTAATCATGTCTGTTTTTGACCCATTTGGGTTTTTGTGTGACTTCACAATTTCTGGGAAAATCTTTATGCAGTCGCTATGGAAATGTGGTCTGGAATGGGATGAAAAAATACCGGAGGCTTTACGGGATCGTTGGAATTCTTGGATTTGTGGGTTGGTAAAGGTAAGGGCTATTTGTATACCAAGATGTTATTTTTCTAATCAATCTAACAAAAAGAGAACATTACAAGTATTCTGTGATGCTAGTGAAATGGCGATGGCAGCGGTGGCGTATTGAAGATACGATTCGTTTAATGGAACAAAATTATCTTTTGTAAGTTTATGTCTATCCCGAGGCTCGAGTTACAGGCAGCAGTAATGGCTGTCCGGTTAAAAAATGCCATTGTTAAACATTACAATATACAGCCTGAAGAGATATGTTTTTGGACCGACTCCAGTACCGTAGTAAAATGGCTTACATCTGATCATCGTCGTTACAAGCAGTTTGTTGCAAATCGCGTAGATGAGATTTTAGAATCGTCTCACGAAAACCAATGGCGTTGGGTACCAGGTGAAATGAACCCAGCCGATGAGGCTACTCGTCCAAGCTTATCATACAAGTCTAACGGTCGTTGGATAAATGGCCCAGAGTTTTTACGTCGGCCCACTACCTCGTGGCCATCAAATTGTTTGTCGTTAGAAAATACGAATGATGATGAAGAGCTCCGTAAGGGACATTATGTTCTTTCGACACGTCTAGTAAATACAATCCTCTTCGATACGAGTCGTTTCTCAAAATATAGAAGATTAAGAAGACACGTTGGTTGGATATTTAGATATATTAGCAACTTGAGACGAAAAGTTAAGCAATTACCCCGTATAAATAATGATTTGACAATAGAAGAAGAAGAACAAGCTGAACGTTTGATTATACGATCAATACAGAAAACAGCATTTGCCAATGAGTACGTTTCTATTTCAAGTGGAGAGGCCATATCCCCAGACAGCACACTGTTAACTTAAAACCCGTACATTGATGAATTTGGAAATATAAGGTGTGGTGGAAGAATTGATAATGCACCACTTATTTCTTTTTCAACGAAGAGACCATACATTCTCCCGAAAAATGATAGAGTGACACTTCTATTAATTCAGTGGTATCACGAGCGACAAAACCACATCAATGATCGTATCGTAATTTGTGAGATCCGACTTAAATATTGGATTCCGTCTATTCGTATTGTTTTAAATACTGTTAAATCAGCTTGTTGTGAATGCAAGGTTCGCAAGTGCAAACCTTGTCAACCCATAATGGGCCCCTTACCTGAAGATCGCTTAAGTGCCTTTGTCCGTCCATTCTCTTACACTGGCTTGGATTATTTTGGTCCTGTGTTGGTAGCCGTTCGGCTTAGTCATGAGAAACGATGGGTTGCGTTATTTACCTGTTTAACCATACGTGATATTCATTTGGAATTGGCTGCTGATCTTTCCAGTGACTCGTGTCTATTATGTATTAGAAATTTTATAAATCGCCGTGGTGTACCGAGGCAAATCAGAAGCGATAATGGTACCAATTTTGTGGGCATTCAAAAAGAACTTGGCAAAGCAGATGATTTTCTTGATTTCAGTAAAATAGAAGACAGTTTGAAACCCCTTGGAATAAGATGGAAATTTAACACCCCCTCAGATCCTAGTGCTGGTGGTTCGTGGGAACGTCTTGTGCAATCCGTCAAGAAGACATTGTACGCAACTTTAAGAGAGAACACACCACGCCCTGACACCCTATGTAGCCTACTTATTAAGTGCGAAAACATCATAAATTCGAGGCCCCTCACACACTTGCCTGTCACCCCCGATGAACCTGAACCATTGACGCCTAATCATTTTTTACTGGACTGTTCTAATTCTACACAGACTCCTGCTCCGTTTGATCCAAAATTATGCTCCTTAAAAAAACAGTGGAGAATTTTGCAAAATCTAAAAAATTGTTTGTGGAAACGTTGGATGTTAGAGTATCTTCCCGATTTGACGCGAAGGACGAAATGGTGTCGACCCACTAAGCCTATAACAACAGGAGCCTTAGTATTGATATGTGAGACAGATCAGGCCCGGTCAAAGTGGAGGAGGGGACGGATTCACAAGTTATTTGTGGGCAAAGATGGAGTAGCAAGATCTGCCGAAGTGAATACTGCAAATGGTTTGTTGCGGCGACCTGTTTCGAAACTGGCCGTATTAGATGTCGAGTCTTGTGGTGAATTGGACAGTATGAGATCCATTCACGGGGGCGGGGATGTCGGTAATACCGCCGCTCAAACATCTGGCAATTGTTATGGTATTGTAATCACAATGTTTACTGGGATGTCAATACTATTAACTACCTTATGGTAACCCTTAAGTAATCGGTATTAATCTTAAGTAACCTTTTGTATTTATAAACATCACTGATAAGTAAATGAATTATATACATAAACCTTCTTAATAAATGTGATTTCAAATGAACAACATGGTGTCAGATTAAAAAATTAAAAAAAAGAGACTATTGAAAGCAATCAAAAAATTAAAAAAAAAGGAAAAACTACACAGTGTTTGAAAAAAGAAAAACCAAAAGTCTTTATATAAAAAAAAGTTTGGTAACAGAATTAAAATCTAAAGTTAAATTGAAAAAAATGGCGTTGGCTGAAGAAACTAAAAATGAACTTAAAGAACTGAGTTCTTCAACAGGCACTATGATGCCGTTCAACACAAAAGCCTTTAACATTGCTGAGGAGTGGAAAAATTGGAGCAAACAGTTCCAAATATTTTTGTTAGCTTCCAATTTGGATGGACAGCCAGACAAGAGGAAGGTTGCTCTTTTGCTGCACCACATGGGACCTGCAACGTTACAAATATTCAACTCGTTCAATGAAAGCATCGATACAGTAAAGTTTGCTGACTTACTGAAGAAGTTTGAGGCACACTTCATACCAAAAATTAATGTGGCCATGGAAAGACACGTATTCTTTACAAGGCATCAAAAGGTGGATGAAACCATAGTGCAATATGCAACAGCTTTAAAAAATTTAAGCAACACGTGTGAATTTGGTACATTGCGTGAGAGTCTGATTAAAGATATATTTGTATGTGGACTGTCTGATAGTTTTAAAAACATAAAGGAGCGTTTATTGAGTGAAGGAGACATCACCTTAAATAAAGCACTTGAAATTGCCAAAACTATTGAGATGGCAAAAGAAAGCTTAGCCAGCATACAAAATGGTGGACAACACGAGCCGATAATAGCAGCGTTGCAACATTTCAAAAAGAAAAGTTTCTCGCAAAAACAACATAATCATCATCAGCAACAACAAAATCATCATCAGCAACAACAAAATCATCATCAAAAGCAACAACAGCAATTTACAGTTGACTGTAAGAAGTGTGGTCAGAGACATAAAACGAAATGTCCGGCAGAGGGAGCAAAATGCAATGCATGTGGTAAATTAAACCATTACGCAAGAATGTGTTTTACAAAATCGTACGAGAAGAAAAATACCAAGAAGTTCGTAAAAGTATGTGGTTGACGAAAATGAAGAAGATACTCTGTTTGTTGGTACTGTAAGCGAAATGCGCAGTAAGCCTAACATATGGAACATAGCCGTGGTATGTCCAGTAGCTGGGAATTCAGATTCTTCCTTTAAAGAATATAATAGTTTTTGTGTGTGTCAGAAAGTATAGTTTCGATACATGTTTGTGTTTAATGTTTGTTGTTTTATAAAAACAATAGAATTAGCTGCTTGTACCTACTATTTTTTGTCCATTTGGTCAAAAAATGTGGTCATGATTCCATTTGGAATAGATACCCTCAGTTTTTCTATGCTTAACAGCGCTATGTTAACATTGTAACATAGCTCTGTTAATGCGAATGGTTTGTGTCTAGGGTTATAAATTTCGAAATTTATCTTCACACACATAGTTTTTTCTAGGAATATTTTGTTGTAAATACTTGAATAAACTATTTACACAAAGTAGTCAGTAAGTTTATATCACTATCATATGTCATTGTATAATTTGAAATTCTAAAAATATGGCTGGCTGTTCTTTTCTAACTACATATATCTACAACAGGTTATGGGCCGCATGATGCGCGAGAACTTTTTAGAACATTTTGGTTAAATTTCAAAGCAATAATTAAATTTAATTGTATAAATCGTGGTTTTATTGAAATTTCTCCGGGAAATCGTTAGAAACAACAATGGCTTCAAATAATTTGTCTTTTCCTTTTGAAAAATTACGTGAACGTGACAATTTCGACGTAAGGAAACGCAATGCAAAATCTTATTTGGTGCTAACTCTCGATCGAATTGGTGACATCGTTAATGCTTCTGGATTGCCTGAGGAGTTTACACCCCTTGTAATGGCAGTCGAAAATTCGAAGGCAAAATTAAGCATGGACATGGTGAAAAATTTGCTTCTACAGGATGTAAGGTTTGATTCCTCAAACGTAGAAGAAAAGGCTTTGGTTTTAAATAAGAAATTTATCCCCCGTAAAATGCTATGCAAGCAAGAAAGAGGGGCATATTGCCAAAAATTGTACATAAAAGCCAAAGTCAAACGCAACCAAGAAGAAGCATCCAGTAGACAAATCGGCGTTAGCAGTCTTTACTTGCTGCAGAAAACAACATCCATGAGTGGTTCATTGACTCAGGGGCGACATCGCACATGACAAATTCAAAAAATATTTTGCGAAACACAAAGCCAATGGTTGATAAACATGTGTTTATAGCGAACAACGAAAAAATGGCCATCGAGTGTGCAGGTGATGTTAGTGTTGTCTTGTAGTCTGGCGAGAAAGAGACAAATGCATTTTTAAAAGATGTTGAATATGTTCCTGAAATGGCGGTTAATTTGCTTTCTGTACGGCAGATGACATTAAAAAGCAACAAAGTAATTTTTGAAGATGATAGTTGCAAAATTTTTAATGATCAGGGCGAATTGCTAGCAACAGCTAAAGCTTTTGACAACTTATACAAATTGTATTGTTGTGAATGTAAACAAAAGCGAAAACGCAATGATGGCTGCAGGCGATTTTGAATTATGGCACAGCCGACTTGCACATATTTGTGATGGTAATATGAAAAAGGTGATGGGTGCATCAAATGGTATACGATGTGGTGATGGCGCCGTAAATGAAAAATGTGTTGTTTGTATAAAAGGGAAGCAAACACGGGCATCATTTAAGGAGCCGGGTCATCGTGCAGATGGTTTATTACACATCGTACATTCGGACGTGATGGGTCCCCTACGCATAGAATCCTTTTCTAGTAATCGTTGTTTTTTAACTTTCGTCGATGATTACTCCCGTAAAGTATTTGTGGTGCCAATAAAACGTAAATCTGACGTTTTCGGAGAATTTAAACGTTTTAAAATTTTTGCCGAAAAACAGTATGATGCAAAAATAAAAATTTTCGGTACCAATAATGGTAATGAATATACTGGGAAGCAATTTCAAATTTTTTTGTCAGATTGTGGTATACAGCATCAGAAAACAACGCCATACACGCCAGAACAGAATGGCGTTGCTGAACGCATCAATCGCACAATAATGGAACGAGTAAGATGTATGCTGTTGGATGCAGGTTTAGGTGAAATGTAATGGGCTAAAGCGGCTATGACATCAGATTATTTCATAAATCTTGTGCCGTGCCGAGGTAATGAAAGCTGACCGGAGGAAATGTGGTCGCGTAGAAAACCCAATTTGAAACATTTACGTGTTTTCGGCAGCAAAGCATTCGTGCATATACCAAAACAGAAACGTAATAAATTAGATGCGAAGTCAACAGAATGCATTTTGATGGGGTATAGCAGCGAAAGTAGGGCGTATAGGCTTCAAGATCCGATTACTCACAACATCATCATCAGCCGTGATGTCGATTTTACTGAGAACAACAACAAAAAGGTATGTGTCAATCAGAATATTGTTAATAATCGAAATTCTACCGTAGTTGACATTGGCGTTGAAGACGTAGTTGCCAATTCAATGGAGGAAATTGGCGTAGAATTGTCAACTGGTGGAGAAGATCTTCTTGGTTTCGACAGTGACGAGTATGAAGACGCATATGGTAGCAACGATGATGACAACAACAACAGCGATAGCAACAGTGACGACAACAACGGCAGTGATTGCCAAAACAGCAAAGCAATTGAAAATCGAAACGGTACAACCCGCCGTTCGGAACGTATTCCGTACAAGCCTCGACGCAGATACAATTTGTGCGTTCAACAAGATCAATGATGAGGCAATTTGTTCATCGCAAGCTGATTTATGGAAAGAGGCAATGATTTCTGGAATGGAATCGTTATCAGCAAACAATACCTGGTGTCTGACTGAATTGACAAGTCGAAAAAAGGCCAACAAGTGCAAATGGGTCTACAAGACAAAAGTTAACACAAATGGCGATGAAGTATGCTACAAGGCAAGGTTGGTCGTAAGGGGCTGCAGCCAACAAAAAGGCATTGACTACGAAGATACGTTCGCTCCTGTAGTGCGTTATACATCACTACGATTTTTATTTGCTTTGGCAGCAAAACACAAATTAATAGTACGTCAACTTGATGCGGTAACAGCATTTTTGAATGGTGAACTAGAGGAGCAGATTTTTATGGTACAACCTGAGTATGTTCCCAAAAAAAATCTCTATGGTTTAAAGCAGTCCAGCCCGGCTTGGAAAAAACTAAACGAAGTATTTTTAAAGTTTGGTTTGCAACGTAGTGAAGTCGATCAATGAGTCTACTATTGCATCAATGGTGGAATTATACTTTATGTAGCCATTTATGTAGACGACGTTTTGGTGTTTTGTAACGACATTAATATGATCAATCAACTGAAACTTGATTTAGCCAAGAACTTCAAAAAAAGAAAGAAAACGAAGCGTTTTCTGTTTTGGGGGTAAGAATCACACCTGATGATTAAAGTGGCACAATCAAATTTGATCAAAGCAAATACATCGAGGATGTATTAAATCGTGTTTCAATGAGTGAATGTAAGCCGGTATCAACACCTATGGATGTTGGTCAAAAATTAACATGGGAAATGTGTCCTACCGACGAGAATGAAAAACGAGAAATGGCGAAGGTACCCTATATGCAGGCTGTGGGATGTCTTTTGTTTGCAGCTCAAATAACTCGCCCTGATATTAGCTATGCCGTAAATTTGTTAAGTCTTTTTAATGCAAATCCTGGTAGAACTCATTGCGCCGCAGTGAAGAGGGTAATGAGGTATCTCCAAGGTACCATCAACAAGGGCCTAACGTATGAATGTGAACCAAAGAGCTTAGATGGTTATTGTGACACGGACTGGGTAGGCAACGTTAATGATAGGCGGTCCACCTCTGGCTATCTTTTTACATTGCAATATGGTGCAATTTCATGGTGTACTAGGCGCTAACGTACTGTAGCACTCTCCTCAACTGAGGCAGATTACATGGCAATGGTATCAGCAATGCAGGAGTGCATATGGTTACAACGGTTACAGCGTGAACTCATCCAGAGCCCTCAAGAGCCGATGATACTGCACTGTGACAACAAAAGCGCAATTCTTATAGCGCAAAATAACTCCTTTTCTAATAGAACTAAATATGTTGATCTCAAAGTTAAATTTGTTAAGGAGAAGTTGGATAACAAGGAGATTCTTTTGAAATACGTGGATACCAACAACATGGTGGCTGACTTTCTCACTAAGGCTATTAGTGCCGATAAGCTAAATATGTTAGCTAGTAGATCTGGTTTAGGATAATTTTTATATATTATTATTTAATCGTATAAATAATTTATTCAGGTGGAATGTTCTAAGTACTTGAATGACCTATTTATACAAAGTAGTGAGTAAGTTTATATCACTATCATATGTCATTGTATAATTTGAAGTTCTAATAAAATGGCTGTTCTTTTCTTATGTAAAAAGTTCTCTTATTCTCCTTTTCTTAAATAGTAAAAAAATTTAGTTCTGTTTAACCTTTTTGTAAAAATTACAATAGAAAGAAAAAATGTCTTAAATGCGCTATATTTTTGAGCAGTACTATATGTACTTATGTATATATCGTTGCTTTATTGCAATGTCATATTTCAAAAACATGCGTTCTTCAGAAAAAGAATTTAAAGTTTTTAAAGCTTAATAGAACACTGAAAGTTATACCTACCGATTTTCAACGTGGCATAGCTCGCATTTTAGGTTTGAAAATAAATTCTATTTTAAAACAGCTGCAATAGACGTATTCAAATATCAATTGCCATGGAAAATTACTTTACATCCGTGTTCTGTTTCATAATTAAGTTTAAACAAATTAGAAAATTTATGTAAATAAAATATTAATTAGTTTACCATTAACGGGTATGGTTCGTCTTATTATTACATACACTATTTTCTCTGTTCAAGCTTTTCAAATTCCTTTTGTGTTTATTTATAAATCAAAGATACCTTAAAAGAATGAAAAAATAAAATTTTTATGAAAACAAACAAAAAAATCTAAAATCGGGAAAATAAAATTGGTTAAAAATTCAGAAAAGGATAAACAGGAAAATATTTTCATATATATCGAAAATCGTAAAAAATGTCAGAGAAAAATTTGCTAAAGCGTAGAAATGTGGCATAAAAAGCTCAGAAATAGTAAAAACAGAGTTCAAAAATCGAATAAATTAAATTACATTATGAACATGAACATTAAAAATTACTTTTATATTCCAAAATTTGTTAAAATGGGAAAAAAGTGCAAACAAATGGTAAGGAAATCGCAGAAAACTCAAGAATAAGCCGGAATTCGGAGAGAGCAAAACATTTGATAGATTCCTTTAAATAAAAACTAACGGAAACAAAACATTCAAGAAAGTTCTACAAACAGCAAAATTGACATAAAATTGGTTAGAGGATTCACCATCCATTATAGGGTAATTTATAATGCTGCCACACAAATCCGTCTTAATTACATGCTTATGCGACTTATAATAAACGATCCAGTTTACCCTATAACCGACTAGAAACTGCGTTACCATATAAACTGATACTGTAGGGCACAAATAAACCAGTCTTGTCTACGACATGGTTGTGAAAGATCTTTCGTAGTGTTAACGTCGATAACACTGTGTGTAATTTTTTAAGTCATGGAAAAATAACCATATACGGACACTACTAAGTGATAAAAGACCAAAAAAGAAGACCCGTTTACCCCAGTTTTACCCAAAGTCATGCGCTTTTTTATGGGCCCCCAAAGATTTGGGGCCTCGGTTTAATTTTTGCAAAATACTGATCATTTGCTCATTCTCATATCTTGCAAATCGTTCGGAATTTTGATTTACTCTCTGAGGAAAAGTTGTAGATCTTGTCACAAAGAACAAAAATTGTGAACATATAAAATCAAAAAATCTTCATCTTCAAGATAAAATTGCAAAAAATTTTAAAATATTCTTTTTTTTGCCTTTTTTCCACTGTTCAGGTCCATAGGTAGCAAACCGCAAAATTCAAGAAAACAATCAACTACAACTTCAACATTGAGATATATAGAATGCTATCTATTACAAAAATGTTTCTAAGATCTCAATAAACAACTCACGCGATCACGCACCGACCGCAGCAGTACAGGTAAAGCAATAAGCACAGCACACGCATCAAGGGACGCAGCACATAATATAAAAGCGACACGACGCGAGCGTGAAAAACTTGATTTATTTTGCTACATTTGCGGTCATCAAATCAGAAAAAAATTTGTATAAGATTTCAAAAGGAAAAGAATCTTTTAACTAGTGAATTCAAAAGAGCGTATATGTACATTATTTTTTGACGAAGTAGACTTGACCCGTGAAAATTACACACCTAATACATTGTGTCGCCAATGTTATAATAATCTCATGGAATGGTTAAGTGGTGGCAAAGATAGTATAAAGTATTATAAGCCGGTAGTGCCCCAACAGGGAAGAGGGTGGCTTTGGCTCAGGTAGTAAGCACGTTGACTACAAACCGAAGGACCTGGGTTCAAACCCAGTGTCAGACAGAGTCATGAAATAAAAACACCACGCATTTCTCTGATGTGCATTGGTGTGCCTTTGTGTCAGTTGTTGGCGGAAGATTTCAGTGGCGAAGGCATGCATGGTCACTGGTCACTGAACAGTACCAACTTCAGCTGATACTAATCCCAATGTAACATCAGAGCGCCCTCCTTCGTTGGTACTGAGTAGCACAATCAACGGCGAAGTAAAATAAAATTAATAAAAGAAGTGGCTACTAAACTAAACACAGCTTCAAACCTCGTAATGTCCTCCTCGCCACCAGAGGCGCTGCAACACTACTCTACGAATAAACGTGCAAAAAAAAGCAGAGTTGTAAAGAACGAATGAAGCTTCACCTCCTTTCATATCTATCACTATCCCTTTCCACTAGTTCCAGCACAATGCATTGCATGTGTAGGGGTCATCCCCTGAGTGCTGGTCCAAGATAAAAAAAAAAAAAAAAGATGGATCACAACTAATAACACAAATGGAAACGGATTTCATTGTGGCCATATTGGGACTATCGCAGAGACTTGCCATATTTTTGACAGCGTTTTTAAAGCAAAGAAAACTCACACATGCTAATATTAACTCCACGGCTACTGCAAACGGCAAGCTGAATTTCAGATCCTCCACACTCTAAATGTTGACAATTCGTTCGCTTACTGCAACGATTAAAAGCTTTGGTTTTAAAAATGGGAATGAATTACATCGCTATTGAGTGGAGATTATTTATTGATGGTTCTGTTTTGAGTTTGAAAGCAGTGTTGTTGCATGCGTCGAACCTAAAACCTTCCATTCCGCTAGCAATGGGTATTAACATGAAAGAAAGCTATGAAATATTGAGAGGTATAATAAAAAAAATCAAATTCTACGAAAATAAATGGAAGATTTGCTGTGATTTGAAGGTCATCAACATTTTGCAAGGGTTTTCCAAAATTCTTTTGTTTTATTTGTAATTGGGATTTGCGCTCACCTCTGAATCAATTCTAATGTAATTCGTTGATACCAAGAGGAAGTGTGGAGGAACAAATGAAACAACATAGACTGAAAAATGCACCATTAATTGACAATACTCAAGACATCTTTCTGCCACCGCTCCACATAAAATTGGGAATTGTTAAAAAATTTTCGGCAAATTTTTCACTTTTGCGGCTACCTAAGCGCTACCTTAACGGTATTAAGAATCATTCCCAGGAAGTTTATATGTGCTAGAAAGATGTTTACTGAGGTATTAGGTACATTATTTGTATTTGATTGTTTTCTTGAATTTTTAACGGTTTGCTACCTTTGGACCTGAACAGTGGAAAAAAGGTAAAAAAACTGAATTTTTTTTAATTTTTTTGCGATTTTTATCTTAAAGATGAAGATTTTTTTGCCTCAGAGAGTAAATCAAAATTCCGAACGAATTGTAAGATATGAGCCTGAGAAAATGATCAGTATTTTGCAAAAATGACACCGAGGCCCCAAATCTTTGGGGGCCCATAAAAAAAAGTACATGACTTTGGGCAAAACTGGGAGACACGGGTCTTTTATCTCGTTGTGGTGTCCGTATATGGTTTTTTTTGTGTTGCACTGTGTAAGCAAAGACAAATTACTTCGTGTATTTTATTAAATAGTGATATTAAAGGAATCAATTAAGTTAAAATCAGTTTCCGTTGTGTTTTTATTTTATTTTTGACAAATAAAAAGAACTTCTTATCAAAAAGGTCGAAACGTACCAATATAATATTCGATAACGTTTACATGTTTGAGTTCTTTTAATTTGTCAAAAATTAAATAAAAACACAAACGGATGTAGATTTTTACTCAATACTGTTTTATTTCCGTTATTGCAATTTTGAATAAAATACATGAAGTAATTTGTCTTTGCTTATCGACGTCAGCGGTTCTATGACTTTTAAACAACTGATATATTTACTAAAAGCACGAAGTTCACCATGCCGTAGCTTATACAAGACTGACTTACTTATGCCCTGCAGTATCAGTTTTTATACCTTTTGTTAATGGTAACGTAGTTTCTAGTCGGTTCTAGGGTGAATTAGTTGGTCATTAGTTGTATAAGCATGTACTTATTATGGATTTGTGTGACAGCATTATAAATTAAAAAAATTCAATTTTTTGTCAATTTTAACCGTAATCCAATCGAGGGCGTTAGTCTTTGTTTACAATTACTATGAAGATTTTTCATACAGATTTCTCGAACAATTTTGCAGATTCTCGTTGCTGATTCTAGAACTTTCTTGAATGTTCTATTTCCGTTAGTTTGAATTTGAGTACTCCGAAATTTGCACACACAGTTGATTAAACTGCGCTTAATCATCGCTGTAGTCTTATGTCCGTCAATTTTGAATCTACATTTGAATTTTTTAACAATATATAAATTCTTTGTTAACAAATAAAAATTTTGGTTAATGTTTTTCTGATTTACATTTTTAATGAAATTTGAGGTCTACAATTTTTTTGGTAAAGGTCTAAACTCCAATCGTGATTCGGAGCACATGAAGTATGAGGTAAAACATATTATTTTCTTCTTAATTTTCAAAATTATTCATTAAAAACTCAACATTAATAGAATTGAAGAACAATTTAAGGCAGTTCTAGAATTTCTCCTTTGGTTATATGTATGTTGTTATATTTCAATAGGTATCAAAAACAAAATTAAACAATTCAATTGTTGAAATCAATTAGGTTTGCTGGGTAAAACAGAATAATATTGGCGTTTAAAATAAATACATATCGTCGGTGCGCCGACCAAAATGCCTAATTGTAATTTTTCGAAGCATTTCCCGTTATCTCAACTGTTTTTTCCGGAGATTTTCTATTATAGGTTACACATAGGAGTTTTAGCTAACTTTGAAACCATTTACGTATGTGTTTTAAGCAAAGGCCGGCACAAAGAGACGAAGCCAGAGAAGCTAAAAATATGGCTGTTGACAGTATGTCACCTAACGTTTTAGTTGTTTCAATGAACATGCAAAGTGTGTTGTTATGCCCAAAACTTCTCGTATCGGAACAGTACTACAAACAGAAGTTTTCAATTCATAATTTTACCCTTTATATAAAAAATACCAAAGATGTGCACTTGTATGTTTGTCATGAAAGGGAAGGTGGTGTTACCTCTAACAATATAACCAGCTGTATTCTTCACTTTTTGCAAGAATATTGTACTTCGTACTATTGATTTCTGATGGATGTACATATCAGAACAGAAATAAAGTTTTGTGCAGTGCTCTCGCCAATTTTTCATCATCAAGCGGCACACAAATAGAACAAATAATACTTGAAAAGGGTCATACCATGATGGAGGTAGATAGTGCCCATTCTACTTTAGAAAAATTATTTAAACCACCAATATACTCTCCTGCTGATTAAGTTAGTCGAATGAGAATTGCTAGACCATCTCAGCCATACATAATAAAATATTTAGAATATTAATTTTTCAAGAACTACGAAAACGAAAAAATTGATAAATCCAAATTCGAATGCTTACAATCTTTAAAAAAAATATGCATAAAGGTTTCTTTAATCCAAAGTGATTAATTTTTTTGGCTAAAGTTCGTAACATTTTTTATTCAGAAAGAATTGGACATGAGACAACAAAGCAACAAGGGAAAATTTTAACACCAATTAATTTCAACTTACACGGCAGAACAGAAACAACGTTGTTTTTCGGGAGCCGCTACACTCCCATCATCAGTGTTCATGTGTGTTTCCATGTATCCGCCACTGTTTAGGTGGCTCGGTTGAATGTGATTTCAAATTTGTATTTATACAAATAATGTCTAGAAAAAGGATACAAGAGTTATTTGTATTATTATTTGTTTTTACAGTAAACACTGTTTTACCACTATCAATATTCAAATTTTACCATCACTAATTAACGTCAAATTAACCCCTTGTTACATGTTTGTTTTATCTCATGTACCATTTTTTCTTTCTAATTTTTGTTTTTACTTAAGACAAACTTTTTTGGTTTGATTAATACTTAAGTGTTATTGCTTTTTGTTATTTTTTTGTCAACTAGCTGAGTTTTTTGATTTATTTGATCAATTTTAACTAGTTATGTGACAGTAAACATTGCAAGGCTCATGCCAGTAGCTAATTTTTATTTAATGTGATTATTTTCGAACAATTTTGTTGTTAATGGTTTCTTTAATCCAAAGTGATTAATTTTTTTGGCTAAAGTTCGTAACATTTTTTATTCAGAAAGAATTGGACATGAGACAACAAAGCAACAAGGGAAAATTTTAACACCAATTAATTTCAACTTACACGGCAGAACAGAAACAACGTTGTTTTTCGGGAGCCGCTACACTCCCATCATCAGTGTTCATGTGTGTTTCCATGTATCCGCCACTGTTTAGGTGGCTCGGTTGAATGTGATTTCAAATTTGTATTTATACAAATAATGTCTAGAAAAAGGATACAAGAGTTATTTGTATTATTATTTGTTTTTACAGTAAACACTGTTTTACCACTATCAATATTCAAATTTTACCATCACTAATTAACGTCAAATTAACCCCTTGTTACATGTTTGTTTTATCTCATGTACCATTTTTTCTTTCTAATTTTTGTTTTTACTTAAGACAAACTTTTTTGGTTTGATTAATACTTAAGTGTTATTGCTTTTTGTTATTTTTTTGTCAACTAGCTGAGTTTTTTGATTTATTTGATCAATTTTAACTAGTTATGTGACAGTAAACATTGCAAGGCTCATGCCAGTAGCTAATTTTTATTTAATGTGATTATTTTCGAACAATTTTGTTGTTAATGGTTTCTTTAATCCAAAGTGATTAATTTTTTTGGCTAAAGTTCGTAACATTTTTTATTCAGAAAGAATTGGACATGAGACAACAAAGCAACAAGGGAAAATTTTAACACCAATTAATTTCAACTTACACGGCAGAACAGAAACAACGTTGTTTTTCGGGAGCCGCTACACTCCCATCATCAGTGTTCATGTGTGTTTCCATGTATCCGCCACTGTTTAGGTGGCTCGGTTGAATGTGATTTCATTATCATTTCTAGACATTATTTGTATAAATACAAATTTGAAATCACATTCAACCGAGCCACCTAAACAGTGGCGGATACATGGAAACACACATGAACACTGATGATGGGAGTGTAGCGGCTCCCGAAAAACAACGTTGTTTCTGTTCTGCCGTGTAAGTTGAAATTAATTGTTGCTTTGTTGTCTCATGTCCAATTCTTTCTGAATAAAAAATGTTACGAACTTTAGCCAAAAAAATTAATCACTTTGGATTAAAGAAACCATTAACAACAAAATTGTTCGAAAATAATCACATTAAATAAAAATTAGCTACTGGCATGAGCCTTGCAATGTTTACTGTCACATAACTAGTTAAAATTGATCAAATAAATCAAAAAACTCAGCTAGTTGACAAAAAAATAACAAAAAGCAATAACACTTAAGTATTAATCAAACCAAAAAAGTTTGTCTTAAGTAAAAACAAAAATTAGAAAGAAAAAATGGTACATGAGATAAAACAAACATGTAACAAGGGGTTAATTTGACGTTAATTAGTGATGGTAAAATTTGAATATTGATAGTGGTAAAACAGTGTTTACTGTAAAAACAAATAATAATACAAATAACTCTTGTATCCTTTTTCTAGACATTATTTGTATAAATACAAATTTGAAATCACATTCAACCGAGCCACCTAAACAGTGGCGGATACATGGAAACACACATGAACACTGATGATGGGAGTGTAGCGGCTCCCGAAAAACAACGTTGTTTCTGTTCTGCCGTGTAAGTTGAAATTAATTGGTGTTAAAATTTTCCCTTGTTGCTTTGTTGTCTCATGTCCAATTCTTTCTGAATAAAAAATGTTACGAACTTTAGCCAAAAAAATTAATCACTTTGGATTAAAGAAACAGAAACCATTAACAACAAAATTGTTCGAAAATAATCACATTAAATAATATGCATAAAGATTTTCATAATTTTTATGACAATCTCTACCACTAGGTATTATATTATGTTCTACTATTTTTCTATTATAATTAATTTATTATTTTTTTGTTACTTATTGAATTTTTTTGTTAAATAAAAGTTGTTTTGGTTTCAAATTTGCAAATTTTTTAATTTTGAACAGCACATTACAATTTATTATACCCTTCACCAAAAAATTTGGAAAGGATATATATAGTCATTCCGTATGTAATTTCTTCATTATTCATTTAAGACCCCATAAAGTATATATATATATATATATTCTGGATCCTTATAGATAGAGAAATCAAATTAGCAATGTCCGTCTGTCTGCCTGCTATATTTTGGTGTATTAAGAATTAAGGCCTCAACATAACATAGAAACATACATTTTATACCATTTTGAAATTTTTCATAAAATTATTCGGTTTGAAAATAACAAAACTCGGCCCAATAATTAATGAGATAAATATAGCCAAAAGACTTTTTTTGTTATATTTCCTATTCTGTTGTTTGTTTATGGCCTCAACTGTCCTACGGTCAATTTTATGAAGCAGATCTCTTGAATGGAGTTTTACGAAGGTTTAGACTGAAAATAATTGAAGTCGGTCCATTAACGACGAAAATATGAGCAAAAAAAATGGCATTCTAAATAATTTTACTTTAAATTTTTTTTAAAACTTGCGTTGGGTTTCAACCCAACAACCTACTGGTTGGTAGTCACAAGCGCTTCTTACACACCACAGAGCAGTTGTATTTTTCATAGTAGTTTACGCGTTTAAGAACATAATATATCTTATTTATTATAAAATACTAAAACTTCAAATTCTTGATGGAAATTGGTGTGGTTGTTGTAAATCGGCCCTTTTTGTCACACATCCATACATACTGAAATGCGTTCATGGGCACATGTACACATTGTGTGTATACATGTGCATAATTAAACAGTCGTAAAGTAAAGATTTGTTGTTCTTTTGTTTGTTACTTTAAACATTTTTTGTATGTTTATTAGTATAATATTATACATGCATATTACAGTATTTTTTATCGCTTATATTTCTTTTCGTATATAAATAACCATAATTATTTATTATATTATTTATATTAAAGAAATGTAATGGATTGTCAAGACACTATACTATGTACGAGTAGATATACTAAATCAATGAAATTGAATTTTAGTTTTGTTTTAAAAATGTATTAATATTTAATTTGTGTGACTATTTTTGATTTCAGAAGAAAGGCAAAATTGATGCTTATATCCTGTTTTATACTTGTGTAATTTTAATTATTTTCTATATTCAAGTGCAGAGCGTACTTGAAATATTTCAGAACCCGGTATTATTATTGTATTTGTACAATGTGATAAAAAATCTTTTGACAATTAAAATGTTGTTTGAATACTTAGTAACACATAACAAAGCAGAAAAATCTCTTCCCGGCTAGAATTTGATAAGAAATGTTTCTTTCATTTTGTAACATCAGTGAGTTAATCTTCAAAAGCACTTCAATTAATTGCCTTTTCTATAAAATAAAAACAAAAGTTTGATGTAAGAATTTAATTTGATATCAAGCTCCAACATTTGAGGGTGCTGTTGGCTGAAGCAGTTAGCGCGTTGACTACAAAGCAAATAATGTCTAAGAACGTGGGCTCGAGCCCAGCTTCAGACAAGTTATATAACCTCCAGCATTTTTCAGATGTGCATTAGTATGCCATTGTGTTTGTTATTGTCGGAGTGTTTAAGTGATGAAGGCATAGCACACTGGTCACTGAACAGTACTGGCAGCAATTGATACTGGTGTGTGCTAGCGGACATCACAGCGCCCTCCTTCGTCGGTGTTGTAGCAAAATCGCCGGTTAAGTAAAATAATTAATAAAAATTGCTACAACAGCTTAAAACACATTTAATGCGCCTACTTGACATCAGAGGCGCTGCAACACTGATCTAAAAAAAACTAACACAGCGCGCAATATCAGAGTTGTAAAAATTAAGCTTTCTCTCTTTCACCATCTGTCCTCTCTCACTATCCCTTTCCCAAGGAAGGTAACACACCTGCGGGTTGGTAGGCATACTAATTGCCTGAGTGTTACTTCTCTTAAAAAAAAATGTAATTAGCAAAGAAACTAAAAAATTGAAAACCCCGCGAAAATAGCGCATATTCTAAAAATTGCAACTGCAATGTTTGAAATTATTCCCAAAATTTATTTAAAAATAAATCATATAATTGGTAATCGGCAGCCAAAAGTCTTGAAAAAATCTCTAAAATGCCAAAAATTCTTAAAAATATGCGAACATAAGGAAAATTGTATGATTCAATATCGATGAAAAAACAGCAAAATTATAGAGTAAACTATAAATAAAATCTATTATGTATTTGGAATAAAAATTTAAAATGCATTTGTATTTTGAATAAAAGTATTGCAAATACCTACTTCCCACAAATTTATATTTAGCTTCTAGATTGCATTATCCAATTGAATAATTTAATGTGGGCTTAATTAAAATGTATTCTAAGAAGAGTTCTCAATTCATCAAATATTTTTCAAACAATCACTTCCTATGAGTTTTGGATTTTTAGATTGGAATGTTTGGGGAAAATTTCCAAAACATTTGTAAAGCGTAGCGATAATAGTTCGCAAGCTGTACCGCGTCTAAAAATAGTATATGCATACATATTTGTATTTTTTTTGCATATTTTCGTATTTTCCCCAATTCAATTCCAATTGACAGCTGCTAACACAAAAAAAAGTCCGTTAACGCTTCGCTACTACCTGTATTATTCTACCATAAATGAATGAATAAGTCTATAAAAGAGTACAACAAATGCGTGTAAGCTTTTCGAAACAATTGTTCTATGGGATCAGTGTTACCATATCTGAAGATATTTATCTTATTTTTGAAGTATTGTGAGGTGCCAAAAAGATTAAAAGATTTTTTAGCTAAAAAAAGATTTTTTAATATATGATATTTTGCACATTAAGTCTGTTAGTTGAGATTCCTGTTAAATAAACTACATATTTTCTTCTTTACTACTACGCTGCAACACTGTTTACTTCCATCCAGTAAATTACAACAATGTTTTAATTTTATATACAAATTCATTTAGTTTATAATAAAATTCGTCGTCTTTATTTAAAAATATTTTAATATATTGTAAAATATGAATATATCTGTTTTGAAAAGTTCAACAAAATTGATGTTAATAATTGTACACACGCTGCGCGGCATCAAGTTGGTGCCCCGCCTTTCTCCGACCGTTAATGTTAAGTATTTCCTTAAAAATATTAAAGATATATACTTGGGAGCCCAAATAACTATAGCACTAAACCTGCAACCACATGCTCAATCGCTCAATCGCTGGCTAAGTAAAATAATTAATAAAAATCGCTACAACAGCTTAAAACACATTTAATGCGCCTACTTGATATCAAAGGCGCTGCAACACTGATCTAAAAAAAACTAACACAGCGCGCAATATCAGAGTTGTAAAAATTAAGCTTTCTCTCTTTCACCATCTGTCCTCTCTCACTATCCCTTTCCCAAGGAAGGTAACACACCTGCGGGTTGGTAGGCATACTAATTGCCTGAGTGTTACTTCTCTTAAAAAAAAATGTAATTAGCAAAGAAACTAAAAAATTGAAAACCCCGCGAAAATAGCGCATATTCTAAAATTTGCAACTGCAATGTTTGAAATTTGTTCAAACTACTTTTGAACAATAACTCTTTTTCATGCATTTATCAAATTTATTAACCTGTTTTTTTTATATTCGAATTGATTCTATAAATATCGCTAACCAAATGACTAAATATCGCTGAACAAACGTTAAGATTTGTTAAAGGTTAACCACATTGAGTTTAGTACAAAATGTAATTTATCCGTAACTTCGGGTTTTGAAACCGAAGTTCATTTTTTTGTCATTGTTCAAGCTGAAGAAAAAACCTAGCTTCACTTGGTTTTTGATCAGCCACCACGAAGGTTATTTTGTCTCAAATACACTTAAATAAGTTATACTTACCTAAACTCCATTTGTAAACCTTGTACTTGCCTTATAATTTGTAAATTTAGAAAAGGAATAAAGAATTTGAAAGTTAACCAAAAAATTCTAAATACCGAAACATACCGGTTTATCCTCATTGGTTACCCTAAAAATAAAGGTGAGTTATTACCGAAGTCATTTCCCATCCCAATAATCCCTTTTTCTTTTTTTATTCAAAAAAAAAAACACAAATCCCTACAATTATAACCACTTGTGAAGTGGTTGTAATTAAAATTTCTCCCTAATTCCCCTCTATTCTCTAATCCTAAAAATAAAGGAAGGAAGAAATAATGGGCCTAATTACGGTTGTCGAATTTTCGCCTTCGACTTCGATAAGTTGTACTAGATTAAAGAACCACACAGTATTATACTTTAATCTTGTCCACACTGTCGAAGACGAAAATTCGACAACCGTAATAAGGCAGAATACTTTTTTGGTGTCCACCATACAGCAAATTAGTACAAAATTATTCCCAAAATTTATTTAAAAATAAATCATATAATTGGTAATCGGCAGCCAAAAGTCTTAAAAAAATCTCTAAAATGACAAAAATTCTTAAAAATATGCGAACATAAGGAAAATTGTATGATTCAATATCGATGAAAAAAACAGCAAAATTATAGAGTAAACTATAAATAAAATCTATTATGTATTTGGAATAAAAATTTAAAATGCATTTGGATTTTGAATAAAAGTATTGCAAATACCTACTTTCCACAAATTTATATTTGGCTTCTAGATTGCATTATCCAATTGAATAATTTAATATGGGTTTAATTAAAATGTATTCTAAGAATAGTTCGCAATTCATCAAATATTTTTCAAACAATCAGTTCCTATCATATACATACATACATATGAACTTTGGATTTTTAGATCGGAATATTTGGGAAAAATTTCCAAAAATAGTATTTCCATACATATTTGTATTTCATTTTTTTTGTGCATATTTTCGTATTTTCCCCAATTCAACATATACAAAATGATAAGTTAAGATCTTAGGAGATAAAAAATTGATTTCTTCATATTCATATAAAATAAACTGGTCTTACATTCATTAAAAACACCTAAAAATCATATTTTTGAGGAATATCGTATGTCGATAGCACGCACTACGGAATTGGACGCGGATTAATGGTAAAATATTACGAAAATAAGCCGAATTATGGGTTGGATTTGAGAGCAAAATGCTTTCTGTTTGCGATTTTATCGTAATTTTTCATATTTACTTCTCTGTCTTACTTAGTAAACGCAGAAGAAGATTTAAATAAAATTTGTTTTTAATTAAATTCATCTGTTTTCTTAGCAGGCTGAATATGAATTACCGAATTCGTATTTTTTAAATCAATTGTGATTGAAATTCCATTGTGTTTCTATATCAGAAATATACAGCTTATATTAAACCAAAACATTTATCGTCTGGTCCAACCGCAATACAGATAAGTAAATGGAAAAGTTAACAAAATTTTAAAAAGACAACTATCAGAATACTACTAGTTTACATACATACGTACATCATACGAGTTTCAAAGAAAAAATAAAATAATGAATTAAAATATGTTGTAATTATTAAATTTATATTAATCGAGATTGCCTCGATATCTTTTTTCAAAGATTTAAAAAACTTTTGCTAAAAACCCTCAACAAACAAAAGTTTTTTAAAATATGTTGTTATATTTTATAATTTAAAATTTTTTCTTACACCATCAAGTTATTTTTATTTTTGGTGTTATTATATCAAATAAAAACGTCGACAACTTACTGAATTCATTATATAATTAATTAATCACTGTACAAAATTCTATCTGATAACATATTGGATATTTTTAAAAAATAAACCTTTTATCGTTCATAAAATTGGAAAGAACACAAAAATTAAAAAAAATATTATAAATGAGATTGTGCCCTGGGTTTTTAAATAAATTGTGGAACAAACTTTTTCAAATAAAAAGTAAAAGTAATAAAAACAACTAAAATGTATCGAAAATTAAAAAAAATTGCATTTTGTTGTGTTCAGGATTCGAAACCGTGCCACCGGGTAATGTACGGTTTCAAATACTGACAAACCATTTATTAATTTCTTTTTAATCTTTGATACATTTTAGTTATTTTTATTACTTTTACTTTTAATTTGAAAAAGTTCGTTTTTTAAAAAAATTTTTGATAGCTTTAAATTATTTTCAATATGAAAATAATATTGGAACATTTTAATCATTAGACTAACAGATTTATGTAATAGTTGGCGATTTTTTAAATAAATTTTGGGAGAATTTCTTCATTATAAAATCTTTTCTATCGTTTCAAATCATTTCTTTGTTTACTCGAAGACCACTGGCTTATTGATAAAGACGTTGAAACAATTCTTGGATGTGTGAAAACTTATATAAGTGCTAATAATGGTATGTTAATATTTTTATAATGCACCCAAGGCAAGAAAGTGTTAAAAAGTTGTTACGAAATTCATAATTTATGGCTGACCTCATAAACGCAGTTTGCAAAGCAACACTAGAATACCTTGAAAACTCATGCTTCCAGTGTTGCTTTGCAAGCTGTATTTATGAAATCAGCCAATACTATGAAATAGAGATTAGAACCAATAATGCGTGATCGTGATTAATTTTTTATTTCCATCACGTGAGGGTGCGTCTGTGAGACGGTGAGTAGCAATTTTTTTTTGCTATAATGTAATTTTTTCAATTTAAGTTCCTTTTTTTAATTTTTTTCGTCTTTCGTGGGCATGGATGTTCGTGATTCTGACTTCTTTCGTCACTCCATACAAGGGTGAAGGGTATATAAGATTCGGCACAGCCGAATATATCTCTCTTGTTAAAAATTAATTTTAGAACAAAAGCACCTATGTGTATTATATTTATTCTATTCACATTTAAAAAGTCCGAAACAAAATCAGCTATGTGTAGTTATTTGTTAAATTCTTGTACAACTTCAGGATAAAAAAAGATTTTGTATTTTTTTCAACGCGTAATATTTTTAAATGGGCTAAGAAAATTAAAAAAAATTTGCTTTAAAAGTATGTTGGGAATTGGCAAAATAAAACGGTTTTTTGCTCTCCTGAACACTTCATAAAAAACACATAGCTGTTTTGGTCGTCGCATTGACGATATGTATATACGTACATACATAGCGTTACCTTAATATAGAAAACCCCTAATTAATTTTTTTTTAAAATTGAGTTTTTTTCACATTTCAATAAATTCAAAGATCTATTATCTTAACCACTCGATTTTGAAAAAAGAAAAATTCTTAGGGCCTTTCTATATTAAGGTAACGATATGTCCATACATACATATGTATGTACATATGTAGATGCAATAATAATAAAAAATTTAAATGAAAAGAATCCTTGTGGTGGTGTGAGCTTTGACGTCAGACAGATAATACTCAGCGGAATGTTAGGTCATTGTACGTCATTCGTCAAAAAATATGATTCCATACAAAACATTTAAATGAAAATACATTGAAGTGATGGATGGAATTCTTTCTATAATACAAGTCGACAATAAAAATTGTTATTTTGAGTTTCTGTTTTGGTTTGATAAATTTTGGATAAATTCTGGATGCGAATGCAACTTCAGTGTAAAAATAGTTAGATTTCGTACAACACGATCTTATATAATGCAGTCATGGACTATATCATTATCAAACAAGAACTTATTGCTATACGACAATTGTTCGTGCTTTCACGATGGCACTCGTGCCAAACGAACTACATGTACGTGGTCTATTTTTAATGATATGGAGTAGTTGTTGGGTTAGTCCGATGTAATGTAAACCTGCAGGGTGCTGTTGGCTGAAGTAGTTAGCGCGTTGACTGCAAAGCAAATAATGTCTAAGAACGTGGGTTCGAGCCCAGCTTCAGACAAGTCATAACATCCAGCATTTTTCAGATGTGCATTAGAGTATGCCATTGTATTTGTTGTTGTCGGAGTGTTTAAGTGATGAAGGCAAAGCACACTGGTCACTGAACATTTCTGGCAGCAATTGATACTGGTGTATGCTAGCGGACATCACAGCGCCCTCCCTCGTCGGTATTGTAGCAAAATCGCCGGCGAAGTAAAATAATGAATAAAATGGCTACAACAGCTTAAAAACACATTTAATGCGCCTACTTGATATCAAAGGCGCTGCAACACTGATCTAAAAAAAACTAACACAGCGCGCAATATCAGAGTTGCAAAAATTAAGCTTTCTCTCTTTCACCATCTGTCCTCTCTCACTATCCCTTTCCCAAAGAAGGTAACACACCTACGGGTTGGTAGGCATACTAATTGCCTGAGTGTTACTTCTCTTTTTTTTAAAAAAAGGGTACCGAGTACAACCTGTCAAAAATATAATACATGTCGCTCCTTTATTGCAACGTAGTCATATCTCAATATACGTAAATTTTGTGTTAAGAATGCAGAAATATTCGCCGTATCGGTCTTAATTTTGTGTAAAAAATGTATACAAATATCTTGTTTACTCAACTCTCGAGGGGAGAATACTTTTTTATTTTTCCATTGATGTGTATGTAAATTGAAAACTCGTTTTCTGACGAACGAGTTTTTTTTTTTGATATATGAATGCGTTGCAATAAAAGAACGATGTGTGTATATGAAAATGATTAGTTTCCAAAATTTAGAAAGAGCCTCAAAATCTTCTAAAACGATCTTCAAATGCAAGGAATATGGAAAAGCTCGCAAAAAACTTCAAAAATTACGAAAATTCGCAATAACTTTCTATAAAGGCGAATTTATAACAGGTGGTCTCCACAGGTCAGCTGATTATTTTTTACTCATTGCATCCCCTTGCATTTTGATCTGTTTTGTTTGTCAAAATTTGTTTATGTTTGATTTATATATATTGTTTGACGTTTGATTTTGACAAAGAAAGCAATGCCAATGACAATGAAACAATACAAAATAGAAAAAGTCACTCACATTGCAAAAACGCAAAAAGTTGGAAATTTTTTTCGAAAGCCATAAAATCTTCTAAAAAGACCTAAAAATGTAAAAGCAGAATCAGTTTGTACGTTCTGTTCTGTTACGAATCAGCTGTTTTGTTTCTGCTCAATTGAAAAACTGTATGTGTGGTTTGTTGTTACTTTTTCGTTCTGTTCTGTTGCGGACTATTCTGTAGAAAATAGAATACAACGTTAAGTGACAGCCAAGAGTTTGTATATAATAGTTTTTTGTGGTGTGAAATATTACAAATTTTTTTCTAAAAGTCAGAAAATTGTGTTGTAAATCAAATTTTTAAAGATTTATATATTTTATTAAAAAATCCTTTTGCAAACATTTACAAAACTCATTTCTATAATTATATCGTCCACATCCAAAAGATCTGACACAGAACAAATAAGTAAGAAATATTTTCTACAGAAAAGAACGGCACAGAATGGCAACGAAAAGTAAAAACTAATGAGGCCTTAAGGAATGTGAATGTATATCACATTCTTTAAGTTTTCACCTACATTTAGTCCCGGTTCAGACAATGAAAGTTTTCTTTCTGCAAATTTCTGTAATTCTTTTTTGAACTTTCATTAATATCTACACATTGAAATTTTTTGTAATGAAATTCAAGATTTTTGCATGTTTATCTTCACATTCTTTTTTTTTGCACACAAATTTTCAACTTATAGCGGTTTTTCGCGACAAGATTGATTCTTTGTCATTTTATTGCTTCATTGAATTGTACATTTTGAAAAAAATGTAACTTTAAAAAAATAAAAAAATCTGAAGTGGCTGCTTATTATGTAGCCGTTTTCAAAATAATTCAGTAGGTGGCTACAGGGCGACATTTGTAGACAGCGACATATGTAGTTATGCAGTCGTGTAGCCTGCTGTCGTGAATGTGTTTATAGCTTTATGTATATCAAAGAAATATGAATTTTTAGCTCATAAACTTTGATTTTTTGTTTCTTCTTGGTAAAGCAGTTTTAAAATTATAATTGATTGTACAAAGAAATCTAGGCGCTCGGAAGTGCGCCAGGCCAAGTTCCGGTCACACAGCGTGTATTATTACACGAAGCCATTCGAGCTGTTTCTACCACCCTCATAACTTTGCTCCACTTTATCATAAAATAATGAAACTTGAAACATAAGGTCTCCCTACAGAGGTAACCTCATAGGCGAGATATTAAGGTATAAAAAGTCCATATTTTAGTACATATTCACTGACTGACTCATTAATATTATTGGACACTTCCACTATAGCTAGAGCGCTAAAGTTTGGTATGTAGGCAGGTCTTGGCGAGCAATTAACCAGAAAAATCTGAAAAGAGGGACTTTTCCTTTTGTATGGGGCACTTCCAGAATAGCTAGAAAGCTGAAATTTGTTATACAGGTAGGTCCTGGTAAGCAATACGACTTTAAATAAAAAAAATTATATATAAATACAAATATTTATACAAAAAATAACTTAGAAAAAAGAAGTGGGATCCGCACAAAAACATGAACGTGAAAGTAAGGCCAAGTTCCTATCCAAAAATTTCGGCCGTAAAAAGTACTGAGGTCAAAATAAAGACCAAGTTCTTGATAGGCACAATACCATCTCATTTCGAGGCAACCTGTAAGCTTGGCAACATTCTTCCCATAATTCTTTCCCATATTAGAAAGGCAAAACATATTGCCAAGCTAACAGGTTGTGTTTGTGGACGATTTTAACCTTCCCACACACAAAGAAGGAAGTTTATTCCAGAATATTGCAGAATTTTCGCGATCGAAGGAGGAAACAACACTGTCGAAGTCGAAAATTCGAGAACCGTGATAAGGAAGAACATGTACATTAACGAACGCACCTAGTATTATGTCCACATCATCTCCCTTATTACGGTTGCCACATTTTAGTACTCGACCCTGTGTACTTCTTCAATATAGTAAAACTTGTCGAAGCTGAAAATTCGACAGCCGTAATAAGGTTTATCGCAAGTATTATATGCAAAAATTTAAATTTAATAAGTATCAAAATCAAAGATATATGTTTGCGAACAAGCCTATTAATCACACTTATTTAAAAGAATTTATACCAGAAAACAGAATCGCACAGAATGAAAAATTAAAATACCACCGTTCAAACGAATATACTGGGTATTGTCAGACAATTTTGTGCTGTGTATGAACAAGCAGAAGAGGAGAAGTTTTGAAGAAATTGTCCCAAATATAAAATGTTCAACATAAATGACGGACCGAAAAAAATTTCATTTACTTCAGCTTTTCCAAAATACTAGGAATAATCGGTGACATGTATAAGAGAATGTGTCATTTGGTACTAAAATATTGGCCTATTTGTTAAGAAGCAAAAACACAAGTTACTGCATACAAGTTTACCTCTTGACAGTAAGATTTTTAAGATGGTTTTATTTGGACTTCCCCATAAGACGAGTGGAGTTATAATGGATGAATTAAAAAATACACATAATAGTACGCCTGTAAGTGTAATAGAAATTAACACTCCAAACGTAAAATGGGTTAAATCCTTTAATTCTAATTACATATTACTAACAATTATGTCTGATTTTATGCATTCCCTACATGGATGCGGGTTTTTCCAAATAATTCATATAACAAATGCATGTGGTAATACTTTGGATCTTGCTTTCGTTAATTATCCTATGGAATTTCATCTTCGTAATACATTGCCTATGATTCATCCTGTGGACATTCACCATCCTCCTTTTGAAATTGATTACACAGGCCAACACTCAATTTGCTTCTTTGAATTTATCAACTGATTCTAGTTAATTTGAGTCATGGGGCGAAAAACTGTAACAGAGTCAAAACATATACAGCATGTGCATGATCACCTGATGACAGCATAGTGTACAAATATCATAACTGTACAAATAAAAATAACAGAAATGCAAAGCATAAGGTAGATGACTCTAAATCAGGAAAAGGCAACCTATAATATTACATTTTGCTATTGTGTGGGTTATATTTATTCTCCCTCTCACAACGAAATGGTGTTGCCAGTAAAATTGAGTTGTATACCAAAAATTAAAAAATGGGCAAAACTAGGAGACACGGGTCTTCTTTTTTTGGTCTTTTATCACATAGTGGTGTCCGTATATGGTTATTTTTTTCGTGTTACACTGTGTAATAAACATTTTTCGGTAATTAACTTCGTTCTGAATCAATCAAACACATCCGATATATTACTTTTTCTTGGCGATTTTAACACTCCAAACGTAAAATGGGTTAAATCCTTTAATTCTAATTACATATTACTAACAATTATGTCTGATTTTATGCATTCCCTACATGGATGCGGGTTTTTCCAAATAATTCATATAACAAATGCATGTGGTAATACTTTGGATCTTGCTTTCGTTAATTATCCTATGGAATTTCGTCTTCGTAATACATTGTCTATGATTCATCCTGTGGACATTCACCATCATCCTTTTGAAATTGATTACACAGGCCAACACTCAATTTGCTTCTTTGAATTTATCAACTGATTCTAGTTAATTTGAGTGCACTGAATTCAAATCTGTTTGTCTATATCAGTTCTAGTTTTCATGATATAGCTTTTTTATACCCTCCACTCATGACCTCCAATTATGAACGTCTGCCCGTCTGTCAGTTTTTTCAAAAAATTTTTTTTCATCAAAATTTCTTATTTACAGTTATAGTTATTGTCAAAAAAAAGTATTTTTTTCAAGTATTTAAAAAGTAAAACTATTCCATAGGAATTAAAAAAAATGAAAAGAAGTAAAACTGTTTCATACAGATTTATTAAAATAAAAAAAATTCTCACAAAGCATTAAAAATATAATATAAATATAATTCTAGTTACAGGATGTAAAGCTTCTTTTAAGAGACAATCTGGAATGAACAGCCGGATTAGAGTCTCTTTGCAAATTCCAACAGTAGTCTGCCATCATATGTGTATCCCACCTTCCCTGGTACCGATTCTCCATAATTTTTATATCTTGGTGAAACCTTTGTTCTTCGCTTAAATTACCCAAATTTTCGGGAAATCGCTCCAAGTGACTGTGCAAATAATGGATTTTAATACTCATGTTGCAGCCAAGGTCTCTGAACTTATCCAGCATATTCTCCACTATTTGAACATAATTTGGACCTTTATTATTTCCCAAGAAATTTTTTATAACTTGCACGAATGATGCCACGCATTTCGTTCAGTTTCGGTCATTGACTTGTCAAAATCGTTGTCATTCATAAACTGCCTTATTTGGGGACCGTCAAAAACTCCTGCTCTAATCTTATCTCTACTTAGATTAGGCATTTTGCTGCAAATATATGCAAAACATTCCCCATCGCGATTCAGAGCCTTAACAAACTGCTTCATGTGTCCTAATTTGATGTGCAACGGTGGTAGGACGATCTTTTCACGTGGAACTAAAGCTTCATTTATAATATTTTTATCACCAACAATCATTTTTTCGCTCGTAGGCCAATATTTTTGCCGCCAATGTTGTAGCTTGGATCTGCTATCCCAGAGATACAAAAAGCAAGGGTACTTAGTATAACCACTCTGTTGCCCAAGAAGAAAATTGACCATTTTAAGATCAACACAAATGATCCATTGGTGGTATTGGTATTTTATCTTTTTCATCACTAATGCAATGTTGTTATATTCTTCTTTCATTGTTGTGGAGTGCGCAATTGGAATTGATGCATACACATTGCCATTGTGCAATAAGACGCACTTCAAACTTCTCTTGGAACTGTCCACGAAGAGGCGCCAATCGCTAGGTAGATACTTGGATAGCCCCATTTCCTGCATAAGATCATTTACATTATTACAAAACACCAGATTGTCTTCCTTAGTAAAAAATTTTAAAAAAGCTTTATCCCTAGTGCGGTAATAAGTTATTTTTGTTCTACGTTCTAACAATTTCTTATCATTTAACCTCGAAGCTAACACTTCAGACGCTTCTTTTGATAAGGCCAAATCTCGAATTAAGTTATTCAGCTCGCATTGATTAAAACGTTGAGGAATAGTTTCTGTGTCTTCGAAAACACTGTCGCAATCACTTAGATCATTAGCTCTGAAGAATCATTCAGTTTTGGAATGGGAACATCTTCGGAATGGGGAATTGGACGGCGCGCTGACGGTAAATCGGGATACTGCGATTTATTTCGATTTTTCCTATTAATACCAGCAATACTATCAGAGCTTACTTGCTCTGATAAAATTACCTACTCTAAAATGTCGACGATTGATGCTGAGTGCTTTATTTGTTCTGGGTCTGATTCGTGTTGATGTCGAGTCAGAGTTCCTACTTAGTCAACTAAACTTCAATAACTCCTGTAAGACCTACCCGCAATTTTGAACTCTTGGCATTAAAATACTACCCTTCTGTACATATATGCTAATAATGATTCTTTTGGTCGCGAATGTGTTAACTTCAATAAATGATACCATATTATGGACTTATCTGAGAGTAATGACGTACTGAAGAGAAAAATTACTTTATATCTAAATTGTTGAACCAATTACTTTTATATATAGTTCCATATTTGTTAGTCATATTTAGTCAGTAAGGGTGTAAGAATCTGTTAACATAAAAAATAAATAAATAAAAATATTTCGATGAATGAAAAGACCAAACTAAAATTATATCTATCTTAAAAAGATGGGAAAAAGTACAGGCGATGCATACTCGAAGAGCATATTTCTTTGATTAAAGAACCTGACTCGAAGTTTTTAGGATATCGTCGGTCACAGATTGACAACTCTTAATCCTCAGGACTAAGAGGATAAAAATTGCGGTAACGAATTGCCGACTTAGATATCGCGAAGAAAGTAAACGCTGCTTCCGATGCTTTGGAGGAGGTCACTTGCAATGGGAGTGTAAGGGCCCTGACCGGAAAGGCATGGGACTGTTAATCAGATGTGGCCAAAAGGGTCACAAACTAAAATAGTGCAAAAACCCTCCGAAATGCTGCATCTGCTCACAAGAAGGAAACGGAATGACAGATCATCTGCCAAGCTCAAAAAGCTGCAAACCAAATAAGCAAAAGGCACTGTGAAAATATTACAAGCAAATATGCACAGAGGACAAGTGGCACATGGTCTCCTGCCGCAAATAGTAATAGAGCAGAAAGCTGATGTCATAATTATCAGCGAACAGTATGCAAGGATGACAAACGGATTTTGGATCGAAGATGAAACAGAAACGGTTGGTGGAAAAGGTAACGGATTTGTATGGCTGCAGCTCGAAAACATCACACTAGTAAGTTGCTACCTCACTCCCAGCGATTATATTGTCAATTTCAAAGAAAAACTTGACGGAATTGAAGATATTGTACGAGACAACAACAGAAGAACCATAGTGGCCGGCGATTTCAACTCCCGAGCAACAGAATGGGGAATCAAACAACAAACTCGAGAGGCAGGATATTAGAAATGGCAGCTACAACCGGGTTAGTAGTCGCAAACGTTGGATGTGTGCCTACGTTCAGACGGCCCGGATGCGACGGCACCATACCTGACATTACCCTAGTGTCTGAGAGGGTCGCCAACAAAATAGAAAACTGGAAAGTCCTTGAAATATACACGGCCAGCGATCACCAGTATATCTCATTTAATCTAAAAAGTACCAATACTGAGCCCGCAAGGAGAGCAAATGCATCCACCCGCAAGTGGAACGCGAACAAACTAGATATCCCCGCCCTTATGATAGAAATAGACCGACAAACAGGAGCAACTGAAATTGCGGGAGACGCCAACATAACTGTGAGAAGGGTCATGGATATCATCACGAAGGGATGCAATAAAGCGATGCCAAAAGTGAAGGCACTTAAAAATAATAATACCGCAGTACTCTGGTGGAACAACTCCATAGAGGAAGCTAGACGAAACTGTATCCGACAGAGACGCAAATACACCAGGGCGAAACGCAGAGACGCAGCCGAGACAGAACACATGGAATATAAGGAAGCAAAGAAAAAGCTTCGAAATGCCATAAATAAAAGCAAGAGAGAAAAATGGGAAGAATTAAGAGATGACATAAACCGAAACCCTTGGGGCCTCGGATATAAAATTCTCATGAAGAAGATACGAATGAAGAACTCGGTGCAGGAAATGGATGACGCAACCATGCTAAACGTAGTGAAAACGCTCTTTCCTAAACACGACACAAGGGAAGATGTGCAAGAAGATGGACCAGCATTAAACGCTCCTCTCTTCACACCTGAAGAAATCAGAATTGCCGCTCGCAGCCTACAAAACAAAAAAGCACCTGGGGCAGACGGTATCCTAGCCGAAGTAATAAAAGAGATAGCGAACAATCGTCCTCAGCTATTACTGAAGATGTACAACAGTTGCCTAAGGGAAGAGGTGTTCCCATACGCCTGGAAAGAACAAAGATTAGTCCTTATCAGTAAAGGGAAGAGAAATCCAGAATCGCCATCCTCATACAGACCACTCTGCATGCTGGACACGGCCGGCAAGCTGCTGAAACGGCTCTTAAAGCCCCGAAGAAGCCATTAACAATGGAGGAGGTCTATCGCGAAGGCAATACGGTTTCAGACCAGGAAAATCCACAATAGGAGCCCTAAAAGATGTAGTGGAGTTTGTTGCAGCCGCTCAACAAGGCCAGCAATACTCCTAGCAACCCTCGATGTCAAAAACGCATTTAACAGCCTCAGATGGACAGATGTTCTACACGCTCTTGAGAGAAACTTTAAACTCCCAAAGTACCTCATGAGTATCATCAGAAACTACCTGAAAGATAGAGTACTTAACTATAACCCGACAGGTGGCACTAGGAGGATGGAGATTACCTCGGGAGCCGCACAAGGCTCTATACTGATCTCTGGAACGCCAGCTACGACGAAATATTTAAATTAGAAATGCCCGAGGACACGTTTCTAGTTGGATATGCAGACGACATTGCAGCCGTCATCAAAGCAAGAGACACGGGCATCGCACAACGTAGACTGCGTCAAGTGATGCTGAGAACCAAGAGTTGGCTAGACTCACACGGCCTAGAACTAGCGACGCACAAAACAGAGCTCCTGGTACTCACCAGGCGACAAATACCTGTCGAAATAGAAATGCGGATAGAAGACGTGACACTGTTTACAAAAAAGTCGGTAAATTACCTAGGAGTAAGACTGGATCCAAAGCTAACATACTCGAACCAGATCAAATATGCGACAACAAAAGCGGCACAAATAACAACACAACTCAGTTGTTCCTATTATACGCAAGCGAATTATGGGCTCAGACGCTAGAAACCAGATGCAGGGCAAATATACTGCTATCGGTGCAGAGAATAGCGGCATTACGAGTGACATCAGCGTACCGCACCCTATCCGTACCTGCTGTCCATGTAATAGCTGGAATGAGCCCCATAGACCTGCAAGCCATAGAGCGGATGAAAGTTTTTAACTTAAAACAAAACAATCCACAAGCACAGCATGCAGTAGAACACATAAAACGAGAAACTACAGAGAAGTGGCAAACTAGATGGAGAAATGAGAAACATGGCAGGTGGACCTTCAAACTCATCCCGCACATAGAAGTACTTACATAAAATCGGGATATGCAGCACACCCTTTTGCATTTATGAACCAGAGAACAACATAGACGATGCTGAACATAAGTTTTTTAAATGTCACCGATGGACAGAGGCCCGAAGCCACGTAGAAAACATAACAGGTGAAATAACAGCTGAAAACATCGTAGAAAAAATGGTAACAAATGAATAAAACTGGAACCTCGTAGCGAGACTCGTCGAGTATATACTAC